>JANTOP010079881.1:0-20906 GCA_027564815.1 Symmerus nobilis | reverse complement strand
TTTATATAATTCAGTTTCTTTCATGACATTTTTTGTTAATATATGAAGGGGTATCGGAAAATGATCAATTATTTTTTAGAAAATTAAACAAAATTCCCTTCCCCCTTCATCCCCCTAAAAACATCCGTTTTGTTAATATGCCATTTATTTTGTATGGGGTACTTCAAAATTATATAAATATTTAAAGGGTACGTTCCTAAAGAGTTTGAGAAACACATGTATATAGACAACAGTGTCTGGCTAGTATTTTAAAATTAATGTCGTCAAAATCTCGAGGGCAGAGGTCGCGTTTGTTATAATATATCATCCCAGTTAAACCCTGATACTGCCATCAGACTCGATAATTTTTAAAAATATTTTTTTGAAGAGATTACTTAAATTTTAGAAGTTTAACGTATTTATTAGTGGCAATAATATATTTTGGAAAGGCTTACTTCACCCTTTAATTTAGGATTGCATTAACAGTTTTGGGGCGATTTTCTATAACGATAGTGGTCAATAGAAAGATTCATTTATACATTCATTACACAGATGAATTCAAATTCAGTGTGATTTATAAATTTTAATTTTAATTGCTCGTAATGGCGCCCCTTTAGAGAGGAGCCCGTGTGCGGTGAGAAACCTCGCTCCTATAGAAGCGGCGGGCCTGGACCGGGGTAAGGTCGAGATACGACATATATCATAATCAGTATAGAATTTAGTCTTTTAAAATTTACATCCATTCTAAAGACCATTCATCGTAAATGTGGGCTGGGTGTACACTGTTCGGTAAACATCATCATGTCTAATACAAATAAACATTTAATAAAATTAATAAATTTAGTTTTATATATTTCTCTCCAAATTTATTTACAATAATTCTTCAAAATTTATTTTAAAATCTAAAAAATCAATATAAATTATATTTTGAATGATCTAAAAACTCGATTCTAAATTAAATAAATTTTTTAAATTAGTCTAAGAATTACAGATTATAAAAATATGAAATTTGAATAATCAATTGAATAAAATCAAAACAATTATTAATTTAATCCAATTTTAAGTAGATTATACCTACCTACTTTTGTTCCTATTATACTTGCAGTAATTAGTAAAAATAAATTTCGCTTAGAAAAAAATTGAATTAGCTAAAGGCCTTTATATTTCTCTATATAATTAATCTACTCTACATTAATTAGACTATAAATAACTTAAGTAATTATTCTGGGATCAAGAAACTTTAAAGCATGTAGTAATATAATTAGAAATACTATACGCATTTTCTTAATAAAAAAAAAATAAAAAAAACTTAAAAAGAAATGAACATTTTAATAAAATCACACAAGATATCAAATTATATGCAAATTACTGGCATATGTTTGGTTTTATTCATAATTAATATATGTAATTATATAAATGTTTTTATTTTTATTATTACTTATGAATTATTTTTGTTTTGCAGGAAAGCCGGTGTCATATTTGCCAATAAATTAGCTTACAGGTAATTAAAAGTATATATATTTATATGATGATAATTACGCATTTCGTAATTAATTCTCACCACATAACTAAATTTCTAAGTGTCCAAAAGTGACCTAAATAATTCAAAATTAATAATTTTATTATTATTTCCTTAAATATAAAATATAAATTAATTAACGTTTATCGATATACCTTATAGACAGTAGGGAATTAAATTTGAATTCATGCGATTCGCGTGTAATCTCTTTCTTGTTTTGAAATCATCTTATAGATAATACGAAATGACCTTGATTTCGTAATCTATTTATTTTTAAATTACCAAATCTAAAAAAAAAAAGAAAATGATTTTTAATCTATATCTTATATGCTGCATTTTTTTAACGAGAAAAATCTCTTTTTATAAAAAATTTTCTTGATAGAAAATTCGGGGCTGAAATCTCAAATATTCACATTAAATAATTTATCTTTTCCAAAAAAAAAATTCAATTCACACTTTGATTTTAATAATAGATGTTTATTATGCCAAAAAATTGCAACATTTTTAATAGCACTACCCACTTAACATAAATTACCTATAGAATATGGAGCCCATAAAGAAAATTCTCTGATCAGTTGGAAATTAAATTTTGAAAATGGCCAACAATTTATGGGATTTCTAATTAGTCACATTTTAGTGGATTTTTACACATGAACATTGTTATGTGTAAATTGGATATATGGATTGATATGTTTTATTGGAAAGATATAAATTTCGATTTTATTAAAGGCACCACAGTCAGACAGTAGTTTAGTAGACAGTAGTCTTTGATAATATAAATTCTTCTATTTTTTTTTTTGGAAAATTATGTCTGGCCAAATCTCAGTAATACGATGGTAAAACTTAATAAGAAGGAATCGTCTTATCTTCCCGACTTATTTCTGTTAAGACTTGTTGGTAAATGGAGGAAAATATTTGCTGAAATTTACTGACTTTTTCGAAATTTTACCCAAATTTTTTCGAATTCGCCCAAATTTTTTCGAATTTGCCCAAATTTCTTAGCCGAATTTTTCCGTTTTTGTTCCTTACAAATTTTTTCTGATTTTTTTACCAAGATTTTCTCCTAACATTTTTTCGAAATTTTTTCTAAGATTTTTTCTGATGATCCGATGATTGTTCGATATTTTTAGGAGGTCTATTAAAATAAGGAGAAATAATGGTACATATCGGACACAGTGAAAGGGTATTGAGGAAAGTCAGAACCGTTGAAAAATTTGGATAATCCAATAAAATCTGGTTAGATTTTAGAAAAAGTCCGGAAAATATAATGAAAATGGAAAATATGTAAATCAAATCGCCTAATTGTCTAAAAAATTTGTATATGTGAATTTATATCTTCTTTATATGTCGCGTCGAAAAGATTCCTAGAAAAGATGTTTAAGAAAATATTCTCAGATATTTCATGGGATTATATATCAGATCAGATACAATAACAATCTACTTTTATCCAACTTTTATTTCGGACTATTTCTGACTATTTTCTCAGCCTGACATTCCCTGCTTTCCTTTTTTATCGAAATTTTCGCGATTATAGATTTGGATCAATTCCTAGCGATTCATTTACGACTTTGACCATTCACGAGTTTCATTGACATTTATCGAACTTTTTCTAAATATTTTGTAATGTATTCTGACTTTTCCGAACTTTATCGACTTGTCGTGAAATTTTGAATTCTAACGAATATTCGCAATTTTTTTTCGCCATTTTCATACATTTCTCTTTACTTTTCAAACTTTAATCCGACAATCTCCCACGCTTTACCTCGGTTCGCCTAGCCTAGGCTATTTTCAAACTTATCTCATTTTTCAAAATTTTCCAAAATTTCTAAACATTAAATTATTCTAAAGTTTGAAATTTTCCAAAAATTTTTAATCACTTCAAACTTCCAAAATTCGCAAAATTATCTAAATTTCCTAAATTTTTAAAATTCTGAAAATTCCAAACAATTTTTTAAATTTGTATAATTATTTAAATTTGCATAATTTTCAAAATTTGCAATATTTCCATAATTCTTTAAATTTTTCAAAATTCCCCGAATTTCGCTCGTCAAAAATTGGGAAAAGTTTTGGTTCCTGAAATATTCGACAATAATCGCCTGTAAATGTTGGGAAAAATCGGTAAAAGTTCTGAAAAATAAAATCGCCGAAGACGGAATAAATTTTCCGAATTAGAGAATTGAACAGCCTAAAAAGGTACAGCGAGAAAAGTATAAAACAAACCAAAAAAAAATAAAATAAAATATGTACAGTGTAATCCGCTAATAATGAATTAAAAATATGAAATGATGCTTTATTTCCTGTTTACATCCTTAAAAAATCTGTTATTTTTATTGGAACATTCGAATTTTTAAATTTTTAAATTTTAATTACCAAATCGTCGCTAGTGACGAACCATTTTCAATTTCAGTAATTTTACTGAATTTTTCATTTAACGAAAAACCTGTGCGTTGCTTATTTGGCATTTTGAAAATATTAATTGCACTTGCACTTAATAAAACACAAAAAAATTGTTAGAATTGCAAACATTCCACAAGAATAAACCACAATATAAGAACCAATAAATAAAAACCAATCAGTAATTAAACAAAATCACACGAAACATACAAATTCAAACGAAAAACGGGCACTAGAGCGCGGCCACAAAGGGACGGTTGTGGATTGAACAAAATTCATTATTCAAAAACACAACGGTCGTTAAAACTGTTTAATAATTGAAAAAATGTGTGTTTCAATTTCAGAATATAGATGGAGAGCGAGCTTTTAAACTTCGCTTATAGTGAACAAACTTACGAATATTTGTCTATTATAACCGAAATTCCATTTTAAGCGGGTCCATTATATCCATTTTAGAAAGTATTGTATTAAATGAATTCTCAGCCGGGACCTAGAAAATTAAGCGAGTTTCCATTATAACCGGGTCCATTATAAGTGGACACTGTAAATTGCTGATTTGATTTTAGGGCATCGATATTTGGTGTATGTTCACCCGGAAAATGAATACTTTTTTTTTATAGGATCGATTATAATTTCTCAGATAAATGAAAATTAAATTTGAAAAATAAATTAAGATAGAGGATCACTTAGAACAGTGTTTCTCAAACTTTTTGGGGAAAGTACCCCTTAGTTATTTATATGATTTTTAAGTACCCCAGTCAAATATTAAATATGTACATGTAAAAATAAAACATTAATTTTGACAACTAATAATAAGTTTAAATAAGCTTCTATTTATAATAAAAAAATGAATGGCTGCAATGAGTCTATTTGGCTGCTGCTAATGCTAATAACTGAGAGTTTGAACTCAGAACTTACTCATATCCACATGATTCGGTTCTCAAAACACTTTACAAATCCTATATAAATACTTATCCAAATATTCAGGATACTTTAAAAATCCAATCTATATTTCATGATTTTTCAGTCAGTTTTTAATTTTAATTAATATTTTTTTTTTTCAAAATAAGTTTTCATAATTAACGGCATACAAAAAAAAGGTTGTTTTTAGGGGGATGAAGAGGGAATGTAATTTTGTTTAATTTTTAAAAAAGTAATGGATTATTTTCCGGTACTCCTACATATATTAACAAAATATAAAAGAAACTGAATTAAGGGGGGAAGTTAGTGGGAATTCTAGTGTCATATTTTCTCTATATCCCTGTTTTTAATGAACTTTCGATGAGCTTCGGGACTTTGATGTTTTTCAAAGAGAAAATTTTAATTTTCTTTGATTTGTGGATAGAAAATTGATATTGAAACGTAAAAAATTAAGTTTTATACTTAAAGCTATCTTGGAGCTGGCATATTGGTTTCGGAGAGTTTTTGAGACAATTTAAAATTTCATTTCAATTTAATTAATCGGATTAAAACTGGATTAAAATTTATATCTAATTGAAATTTTAATTTTAAAGTTTCAATAAGCTTTCAATACTATTGAAGTTTTTTTTTTGGAAAATTGGGAAATTACATTAAGGGATCTTTATCGAGATAGAAAATAGATTTTAAGGCGTATAAAATTAGGCAAAGAACTTACAGCTTTCGTTGAAGTTAAAATGGTTTGAGATAGCTTTTTTCCGAAAACTTCCTGTCATTCGAATTTATAGTGAATCGGATAAAATTCCATTCCAAACTATATAAAATGATATTTTAATTTTAAGCTTTCAAAGAGCTTTGGAGATTATTGAAGCTTTTTTTGTGAAGAAGATTTGGATAGAAAATAGATTTTAAAATTGAAAAAATAAGGTTCGGTACAAAAGGCTTTTTAAATAAGATCAATTTCATGTAAATTCGATGAAAAATAAAATATTTAACTAAAATAATTGGTATTAGAAACCTAACAAACACATATTTTCTTAATCATTTTATTTCCACATCACAAATATTTTTTTAATTAAATATTTACTGGCTTTTAGTAATTTAATGAAAAACAATTTGGTACTGATTTGTCTGAGTTGCCCATATTTTAGAAGGTGTGCTCTGCGCCTTCTGCTTATTAGACGGCACGCCACTGTGAAGTACCTTTTGTATTTTTTCGCGTACCCTTACCCCACTTTGAAAAACATTGACTTAGAATATCAATCAATACTACAAGGTCAACGATTCCCATTTAAACTTATAATTTTAAAATACCGTCAAAAATCACCTTGTAAATTGATTTCTAAAATTTGGGTATTAAATTATTGGTAGTTTCCGTAGATTATATTTTTTCCGAAAATAAAAATATTATTCCGATTATAAATATGATCGAAAATAATCGATTTTAAATCAATAAATACTCTGAAAATCCGAAACGCACCATAACCGTCAAAATTCATTGTATTTTATATACGGAATATTTCATTGTGAAATTTCAATTAAATTATAATAAAATTTCTCTAAAAACAGATGATACATATCATGAATAGTATCGGGAGATCTTGCAGGCTAGACGATAATCGAACAGAAATTATTAATATGGAATAAGGATTAATTTTGTTAATTATTAACGAAATAAATTAAAAATAAAAAAAAAAAACTAGACTAAGTATCTATACTAAAATATATCGTTAAGAGCTCATCGATCTTTTTAACAATTTTTACAAATAAATGTTCAATTGGATATTTTTAAAAATTCAAAAAGATTATTTATTACAAGATTTCCTACCTCCTTCACGCATCAATTTCTAATAAAATATTTAATTTAATTTAATTTAATTCTTTTAAATGTAACGATCATCTTAAGGGTTAATTCAGCCGAGTAACACACCAGTGATTAGATAGAAATTATTTAAAATGTTGCAAAAAAAATTATTCTAAAGATATATTTCATTTATTGGTTAGAAGATAGTTTTACTGAATAAAACTTCCGAGAAAAGCTTGGATAATTTGGAAGAGTAGTGTTGGGGGTGATATTAGATTTGTAGTTTTTGGGACCATTATATACATCCTTTATGACAGTGTTTCTCAAACTTTTTGGGGAAAGTACACTCTAACAAAAAATGTTGAAGATTACACACGCTATGCAAGTCACTTTTGCTACCTAGCATACAGTTCGTATAAATACATCTTTTGTATACAGGTAGTTCATACATCAATTTTGTGTAATTTAGTACACAATTATTGTGTAATATACATTACCATTTCTTAGTAGGCAAAACTACACCGATATAAGGTGTAATGACACACAATAATGTGTAAATTTTATGAATTATTATCTTCAAATCTACTTGCTCGATTTTATCCAGGTTTGTTTTATTCGAAAGTGTACGTACATATGTTGAGGTATCAAGAAAAATGTCTATATAAATAGGTATAAGTATATCGAGTGAAAGCACTGCTGTCATGCCCGGCGTAAAAAATGTCCATCGCTGGCACGGTCTGTGTTTTCTAAAATTACTTGTAGTCGGTTTATCGCATGATTCGGTTCTCAAAACATTTTACAAATTATACTTATCCAAATATGGGCGAAAGAACCACTTGCAAGGGACTAGGACAATGGCCGTAGATTCCAGAAGAGATAGAAAGTTTCCTATTTCGGAAAATAGTGGCCAAAAGATTAGGCTATATTTTCCTCGAAGAACGGAACTTCCTATCTCTCCTAGATTCTGAGCTAAAGCTCAAAAAGTGCAAAAGTGGATGCTTCGCCCCACTCTACCCTATACCTACTTTAAAAATCCTATCTACATCATACCATGATTTTTCGGTCAGTTTTTAATTTTAAATAATTTTATTTTTCAAAATAAACGGCATATTAAAAAACGGTTGTTTTTAATGCGAATGAGGGGGGAAAGGAGATTTGTTTAATTTTTATAAACATTATTGATTATTTTCCGATACTTCTACATAAAAGAAATGTAATGAAAGAACTGAATTATATTAAAGGCGAGGGGGAAGTTAGTGGGTATTTTAGTGCCACATTTTCTTCTCTGTCTCCCTGTTTTTAATGAACTTTCGATGTGCCTTCGGGACTTATTTCGTTAAAGGACCGTTTTCTGGATAGAATATAGATTTTAAAACGTAAAAAATTAAGTTCCATACTTAAAGCTTATAATGGTTTGGGAGAGCTTTTTGCGCCAATTTAAAATTTCATTTAAATTTAAAATTTCAATAAGCTTTCAATAATAGAATAGAAAATAGATTTTAAAGCGTACACAATTAGGTTTAGAACTTCAAGCTTTCGTTGAGGTTAAAATAGCTTGAGAAAGCTTTTTACTAAAATTTGAATTTAATGAATCGCATAAAAATTTGATCCCAAATTATATAAAATAAAACTTTAATTTTAAGCTTTCAATGAGCTTTCGGTACTTTACAGCTTTTTTAGGAAAAATTTCACAATACGTTGAACAGCCGTTTTCTGGATAGATAATAGATTTTAAAACGTAAAAAATTAGGTTTGGAACTTAAAACTTTCGTTCAGCTTAAATGGTTAGATATAAATGGTTAATAGATTTTAGTTTGGGAAAGCTTTTATGCGAAAACTTCATATATCATACGAATTTAGTGAATCGGATTAAAATTCCATTCCAAATTTTATAAAAATATATTTTAACTATAAGCTTTCAACGAGCTTTGGAGATTATTGAAGCTTGTTTTTGGAGAATTTGACATTTCTTTAATGGACCGGTATCTGGACAGAAAATAGATTTTAAAATGGAAAAAAAGGGTTCGGAAAATAAAGGATTTTTTGAGAATTTCATGTAAATTCAATGGAAATGAAAATGAAATAATTAACTAAAATAAATGGTATTCGAAACAAAACAAATGCATATCTTCTTAATAATTTTATTTTGTTATTACTTTATTACAAATACTTTTAATTAAATATTTACTGGCTTAGTAATCTAATGAAATACGAATTTGTTACTAATTTGTCTGAGTAGCAGGTCCATATTTTAGAAGGTGCGCTCTACACCTTCTGCGCATTAGACTGGACGCCACTGTGAAGTACCCTTAATATATTTTCGCGTACCCTTCAGGGTACGCGTACCCCACTTTGGGAAACATTGCTTTATGTCATGTGATTGTTGTCCAATATCCAGCTTTGGATGTGTTTTTAAAACAAAAAAGCTCAACTCGAAAGTATCCTGATAGTAAAGACTAAATATTTGAATTTAATACTAAATTCAAACTCATAATTTTAAATCGAAAAATATAATTTTATTTCTTAATTGCGATACCCTTGAAAAACGGTTTCATAACAAAATTTTGTCAAATTTAATTCTATTATTCTGAAGTAAAATTAAACTTATGTAAGGTGACCATATTTATCTTCATAAATTTACTCGCATAATAGATATAAAATGATATTAAAGTTAAATGTCAAATCACTTAACTCACTTACGCATGATTATCATTCCATTCTAAACGCACTTTACATTCGAATTCTTTCCCATTCATCTGAATAAACAGTGATGATTACTTAATAGCTCTATTGTCCATTCATCTATATTTATCTACCATTATGCGAGAGATTGCTACCAAAAATATGTAATTTCATCAGGTCACTGTACTAATTTGTACAAAATAATAATCAAATGTTTCATTGAACCATTTTGGATGCGAGGAATGGTCATAAAAATCCCTAATTAATGAATTCTAACTACTCGTAATTAACAATATACCTACAATGTATGAAATCTTACCGTATTTGTATGGCTTAAAAGATGCCAGACATTTAATAATTTAATTAAATATAACAACCATACTTTCACCATATATGTAAAAAAGTATTATTATTCCTGTAAGTGTTACCGTGTAAATCAAGTATTTTTACACAGCATAATTAATGAGATGTTAACAAGAGCATAATAAATTCAAATATAAATAAAATTCAAAATAATATTGTACGAAAATATAAAATAAAATAACAAAAAAAAAAGAAATATTCTAAATTTTGTCCACCCATTTATGTCTGCATTTTCAGACGTCTTTTTAACCATTTTTTTTTTAACAGCAAAATTTATAAAACAACATTTGAATAATGAATAATGTGATTCATTTATGGTAAGAATTGATGTCTGATTTTATTGCATTCGGATGACCATATATGCCAAATCGTCTCTTCTTCCTAAAGTTTCCGGTTTTCCGATATGACATATCCCTCCCTATCCTTTTACCAGATCGATATCGATGAGTAATGAATGATGAACATAGATGGAAAAGGATATTGGTATTTATATGGATATCTATGCGGAGCAATCTGGTCACCTTATGGTACAGCGTACAGCCGCTTCTTAAATATTCAGTTTACTCCCATAAAATATACTTGCTTGGATATGCAATTTATGCCAAAAGCAAATATTAAAAGCGCATTTGCACAATCGGCCCGGGCTCGCTTTTATTCTTTTTATTAATTATTTTGGAGTTGAAGTTGATTTATGTAGAGGAAGGGTCGAGGAAGTGGTTATACCTACAAAGCGTTAAAATAGATATAGAGGAAAGGATACGAAAGGAAAGCTTTTAGGGATGAGTAAATAAATTTAAAGTATGGATGTGTTATTATTACAGATCGCAAGTATAACCTGTAGAAGGACCAAGCATCCCAATTTTTATGGATATAGTCAGGTAGCAAGGATATTCTGAAGGAAATGTGGTCAAGCATCATGCATAATCTATTTAT
This sequence comes from Symmerus nobilis, assembly GCA_027564815.1. Classification (NCBI taxonomy): domain Eukaryota; kingdom Metazoa; phylum Arthropoda; class Insecta; order Diptera; family Mycetophilidae; genus Symmerus; species Symmerus nobilis. The sequence continues at coordinate 10,314 of JANTOP010079881.1, read as the reverse complement.
TTTATGAATTTATTTGTATCATTACTGAATCACGATGCTTGAGATAAAGAATGCAGAAAACTCTCGGTTAAAAGGAGATTTACTCCTCACACCACATTGTCCTTATTGTATTATTATATTGCAGATCCTCTTCAGAACTTTTTCATATACAAAATTCTTCCAAAATATGCTTCACCCTCTCACTCACTCCATGTTAAAAAGCTCTATGTTAGACGATCTAATTTTATTAATTTTCAATCTAATTAATTAATTAAATTAATTCATGATCAATCCAATTGATTTATACGCAATCCGTAACTTTGCACAAAAGCTCTGAGTAAATTATTAAATTTGTAAAAAAGCTTTAAGTTTTGAAAACAATTTTTACGTTTCAAAATCTAATTTTTATCAGCATAAATTAAATTTTAAGCAAATCTGAAATTTTCTTACAAAAGCTCCATAAAAGCTGAAAAGCTCAAGGAAAACAGTGTGGGCTACAATTTCATACCAATGCTGTAATTTCCAGCCAGATGCAATGCGCATCTTAGCTAAAAGTCATGGAAAAGATGTTTGAATAATGAAATTTAATTCATAATGTTTAGGAAGCCATAGGCATTTGGTAGTGTTTGCCCTAAATCGTTGGTAATAATGTCAGAAATAAATTCTTTCTTTTTGAGCAATAGGACTTAAATACTGAAATCAAAACTTTTCATGACGATTTATCAATGTTCTAGCATCTTATTAGCAGCATTTAAAAATAATAAAATATTAAATCAGAAGAACCAATCTCGAACGCCCCTTGATTAGTCCTATAAGCTTGGATTAGATAGTAATGAATGAGAAACCAGTGAAATCAATTCTAAAAGATCAATAAAATCTTGATTTTCTTCTTTGGAAATTGCAAAGGGTTAACTGTTAGTATTTATTAGAAATTAGATTAAATTTATTGACTTCAATCTTCAATCTCAAAGCTTCATTTTCCGAACCTTTCTTTTTCAGTTTTAAAATTTATTTTCTTCTATACAGATAACGGTACTTTAATTTTAAATTTTATCAATATAAAACTTCAAAAATCTCGAAAGCTCATTTAAAGCTTATAATTAAAATTTCATTTTATGTAATTTCGAATCCAATTTATATCCGTTTCTAAAAATTCAAATGAAATAAGAAATTCTCGCAATAAAGCTTTTACCAAATCAATATTAAGCTCAGCGAATGTTTTAAGTTTCGAACCTAATTTCTAATATGCTTTAAAATCTATTATCTATCCATAGAACGGTGGTTTAACGAAATTTCAAAATTTCCTAAAAAAAGCTTCAAAAGCTCAATTAAAGCTAAAAATTTAATTTTGTATAATTTATGTTCTTTCTAATCGATTTATTAAATTCAAATGAAATATGAAGTTTTTTGAAAAAAGCTTAATCAAGCCAACGAAAGCTTTAAGTTTTGAACCCAATTTTATACGTCTTAATATCTATTTTCTACACCAATAACGATCCCTTAATTAAATTTAACATATTTCCAAAAAAAAACTTGAAAAGTTTCGAAAGCTTATTGAAAGCCTAAAATTAAAATTTCATTTTGACATAAATTCGCATCGATTTATTATCTGATTCATTAAATTTAAATGGAATTTTAAATTTTCGCAAACAGCTTTCCAAATCCAACATAAGGTTTCAGAAAGCTTTAAGTATGAAAGTTAATTTTTTACGTTTTAAAATCAAAAATTTCTATCCAGATAATGCTTTTATGAAATTTGAAAATTTCCCAAAAAAAAAACTTCAATATTCCTGAAAGCTCATCGAAAGTTCATTAAAAACAGGGATAGGGAGAGAAGAAAATCGGACACTAGAATAGAGAACATTCTCTTTCCCCCCTCGCATTCAATATAAATCAGTTTCTTTCATTTTATTTTCTCGTTAATAAATTTAGGGCTACCGGAAAATAGTCAATTATTTTTAAAAAAATTAAACAAAATTTCTTTCCCCCATCCTCCTACCTAAAAACAACATTTTTTTTTGTATTTCGCCGTTAAAATTTAAAATTTGTCAAAAAATTAGTTAAAACTGACTGAAAAATCATGGAATTAAATAGATGCGATTTTTAAATTATCCTGAATATTGGGATAAGTATGAATATAGGATTTTTCAGGTATTTTTAAAGGCCCGATCATGCGCATAAAAGTATGTTCTGAATTCGAACTTGCACTGAATACAATGGAACCGATAGTTTGTTAAGCTCTTATGATACTCCAGCTGAATTAGATGCATCAAACTCTGCCTCGTGGAAATATTAACGGCACACCATGCATTTTTGATTTAGAGAACTTGCGGTGGCCACGATATCAACCAACCCGTTTATCTGAATTCAAAACCAATCAAAACCTGATCAAGGGATATTGGGAAATTTTGATTTTTGAAAAACTTTAAAGTCTCTTGTTACTTTCTTGACTCATAAAAATCTCTTAATAATTATCATATATGGCGGAACTTTTAAGGCTATTACCGGATACGGGTGGCATACAAAGTTTTACCGGAAACGGCCATTTTGGACTTTCAGAAGTCAAGGGAAATGACCATAACTCTGTAAGGGGATGAGGTAGAGAGGTGCTATAAAAGTCCAAAGATGAATGCAAGGGAAGGGGCTACAAGAGGAATTTTTAAAAAATGCGCTACACGTACGCCATCTGGGGGCTGTAGAGCAAAGTGAAATTATGCGATTTTCTCTAAAGTCCGTAATAAAAAGTTTCTGCACGTCTGAGGGATATATACCCCTTTTATGAAGTTATGGGCAATTGGTCACGACATCGGATGGTAGTTCCAAAAAATTCCGCCGAAATTTTTTGTGGCGCTGATGGTCAAAAAATCTGTTTTTTTCGTGAAAGGTGTCGGGAGGAGGTGTCCCCAGACCCCGACATTTTTTTACAGGGTGACCCAAAACAGTTTTTTAACAGGGTGACCCAAAAAAACTTTTTTTTTCAAACAATTTTTTCTCTTACAGGGTAACCCAAAAAAAATTTTTACCAAACAAATTCGTCCCATAAAAAACTGAACATCCGCTAAACACGGTGGGATGGGGAAACTTATGACATAGTAGGTGATGACTAAACCGATATGAGGGGTTAAGGGTATTCTCAGGATTACTAGTCTAAATCTAGAATAAATCTTCATAAGTCATATGTTCATTTCTTTGAATGCGTATTAACATTAGATATGTTTCAGGTTGTGGGGGTAAAATTCCCCTGAGGATTGTAACATAATTAACGAAACGTCGTAAAATCTGTAAATGTAAAGAAAGAATTATTAGCTTTCATTATTCTTCTTATCATAAATAGACTAAAAAAGGGCTAAAGGTATAATCGGTTATCTACTGTACTATTAAACTGAAATAAAATATCCATTTGTATATATAAGTGTTTTGCTGAAGAGTAAATTGGGATATTTTTTTTTTATCATCATTTTCTTAGCACCAATTTAATGTTTTGTTAACAGTGATTTTTTTTTTGTTATCACATCTTTTAACGCAATAAATTATTCAGTCTCCGAAAACAAAACAGAATGCAAGAAAAATAAAAAATGAGGAACTAAAGAAAATTAATATTATGTAGATCGTATGTATGAAAATTTTGCAATTCCAATGAAGGTGTTTTGTATCTGACCATTTCGTAAATCTAAATCTTCTTAATTTTTTCGGGTTTCAAAACATTTAAATTTGTTGTTATTCTATGAAATTTTTTTTTTTTAAATATATGCCAATATTAACCCATTTGGAGATTAAAAAATAATAAATTGATCGGGAATTAGAATTATCGATCCACTAAGTGTACGAAATATTTTGTATATTCTACAGTTAGTTTTTGTACAATATTTATGAGCAATATATTTTCTTAAGGTTAAAGAAATCTTTGGATCTATTGGAAATGCATTATTAAAATACACGATGGGGTTAAAAAAAAAGTCAGTTCTTAAGTCAAAAGTTCAGATACATTTTTTTGCGGTAATCTCACTGTCTATCGTCTGTTAGAATAAATAATGCAACAAAATGATTTTTAGTAGATTTTGTATCCCAAATACAATGTAAGAATACAGTCGAACATATCTATGAAGAATGGCTTAAGTTGGATTTAAGTTAGATTCTTGCCGAGGTTCTCATAGAAAGTCGAGCTGTTGTATAGTAAATCTGGATTGCAAATATTGATTTCCGTGGATAATTTAAAAATCAGGAAAAAAAATATTAGATGCGATTATTCAAATTCGCAATCATTTAAGATGAGACGTGTAAAAAAATAGACACTTGGCTGAAAATTCGTGAAAAAAATCAGAAATCGACGCGACTGTCAGGGTTATCAGAATAATACATTTTTTATTTTCTATAGTATAATTTTGAATAATAGTAAATCATTTTAAGGATTTTGATTAGATGCGATCTATAAATATGATAATCGTGCAACTATGTAACCGCACGTGTCCTTATCCTCACAGATATCGTATATATTAAGACCACTCTACCTCTATTGCCGTAAATGAGAAAAACACCTCAAGTGTAAAATTAAATTTAGCGAAAAATCTTATGTGCACTTAAGATTTCCTTCCTATTTACGACAATCTACACTATACCTCTTATACGGTATTCGATATACGAATATTGGAAAAAAAAAATACTAATTAATTCGTAAATAAATAAACAATTAGTCAGAGAAGCATCGAAAATTAATCGATCAAAAAGGCGATCTTCTGAGATCTTTCATTAACATTTATAATAAGAAGAATTTGAAAAAAACGACTAGCATAATATATACGATTTTATCTCCATTTATGCACAATTAAGTCAGACTTTCATAGATGGGATCATTCATTAAAATATTTAACTGCTGAAGAAAAAAGTGTAGCAACTTATTGATCGGTTGATCATCTTTATATTTAGATCATTCCTTTAAGAATATTCATGGCACACAAATATCATGAAATTTAATTGAATTATATAGTTTAATGAATATTTGGTATTAGACTTAAGTGAGAGTGTCAGGAATACTTGACTTGTCGATATTGATTTTAGTCAGGAGCTGACCTAACAGAATTCAAGCCCTTAGTTCAAAACATTTTTTTTTTATTTAATGTTTAACCTGAAAAATTCAAAATTCAATTTGAATTCCTAATGGTGGTCTCATAATCCCCTGGTACTTACTCTGGGTCGCTGAAATATCAGGACAGGTTAGGACGATGGTTGACGATAGTCTATTTAAAAATGGAAAATGAATTTTCTTGGAAAATCTCTAGAAGTAAAAAGGATGCAGATTAGTTTTCTACTTAAGATAAAATTAACAAACCGGTCATTTTATGAGTTTTCATTAAAATTATGATTTAAATACTCCGAATTAACATGAAATTGTATAAGAAAATGAATCATTTATTTTTACAAGCTCATAACTGGTTCGAAAATTTTATTTCCCTAAGATATTTTGAAATCAGTTTTTAACTTAATATTCGAGGAAAAATGTTCAGTTTCAGTCAAATGGGTTGAACTCTTATTTAAAAAAAAATTCGTTAAAAATGTTTGTCATAAAGGGCAAAAATTATCTAATGAAAATAATTTTTTTTGAAACCTCGTAACTCATTCAGATAATTTTTTTTCCCAAAATCCTGAAATTAGTTTTTAGTAATGGATTCAGAAAATATTTTTCAACCAAATTATGCGAATTTTTAGAAAATTTGGTTTAAAAAAGCAAAAATTAAGCGAGCGAAAATCATGTATTTTTTGAAAGCTAGTACCCGTTCTAGAAATTTTTTTTTTTTTTTTTGTAAGATCCTGATAAGAGCTTTTAACCCAACCAATCCAATTTTCCTTAAAGGCCAGTATATACGCTCATGCAATCTTTGCATGTAAATGAAAGTATTAAGCTTGCGCATGCTACAGAAATTGGGCCGAGTGAAATCTATTCTATCAGATTTTTTATTTCCAGTAGACAAACAGAAAGCGCAAGCCAATTGGCAAAATTGGCAATTTTGATCAAAATAAGAGGAAGGAAATTGGCAGAAAATTGTTAGGGAGGAACAACGACCTTTTTGAAGCTCGTAACTCTCTTAGACACTTTTGTTTGCCAAATCCTGAAATTAGTTGTCTAGTTTACCTCATCCACTGACCAGGAAAACACATTCAGCCAAATCGATCTGATTTTGTTTAAGAAAAATTCTTAATAAAAAATTTTGGCTAAAGAGAGCTAGAAATTAATTGAATCAAATTCTGTGATCTAAATTCTAAAGAGAAGTTCATAGCTCCCCTCCTTAATTTTGTCAGAGCTGAAACTTGGGGTTTAAAATTTTGGATTGATTGATTTTTGGAGGGTATGATTTTCTCTTCATAATGTAGAAAATTGCGAAGAGATTTAATCTGTTGGCAAAAATAGGTAGATTTTTTAGAATTGGTTTAAAAAATGAATCGAATTTTTTATATTTTAATTAAATATATTTATTTTTTTCCTTGGCTTTAACCTAAAATTAGAAACAATTTTTCTCAATTACTTTCGGGCCCCATCCTGATTTTTTCGTCCGTAATCCGTGTCATCTCTTGTTACGATTACATATTTTTAGAAACTCCCAATCAATGCATCGATTCATTACTTAAAACTTGTTGATGATTTTGTTAATATACATAGTTCCCATATTTATTTAGTAAATCTTCGTCGTAGAACATAGCGAAGTGATCGTTTCCTGGATAACTTCTTCCTTCTGACGGAAAGGAAAATTGTAAATTAATTATTAATTTTGAATCGATATGCTTCCACATAAAAAATTCTAAAATCAATTAATTTCAAAAAAATTTTTTCCATAACAAATGAATCAGTCAGGAAATTTCACTCAATTAAAAAATTTCACTCAGGAAATTTCACTCAAAAAATTTCACTCAATAAATTTCACTCAAAAAATTTTAATTTATATGTATAGAGAAAAATAAACGTCATTCAATTAATTATTTAAAAAAATGCATTTCTTGAACATTTCAATAAATAAAATTTGACTTAACATAATTATACACAATAAACATTTCAACGCCAGTCAAAAATATCCCCTAAAATTCCCTAAAAACAAATATTCATATAAAATATTGGAAATCCCCTAAAAATGTCCCATGTTCGAAATTGAAATTGATAACTCCCCTAAGCGCATAAATCAAATCCGATTTTAATTAATTGAATATATTAGAAAGTATTAAGCGAAAGAGATCATGAGTAAGCAATAAATCTATCCTCTCCTCTCTTCACATGAAATCAGAAATAATGAAATTTTTAGGAATAACTAATTGTAACCTATTCCAAAATGGATAATATAAAATATAAGAAAATAAATTTCAAAAATTTGAAGAGTTAAATGCCGTCCAATTAATATCCGGATGTTTCGATCAAGCAGAAAAATTACGTTTAATTCATAATAATTCTCTTAAAATAAAAATTTACACAATTATTCAACAATTTTAGTAAAACAATTCCCAGTCAAATAATATTTACAAACAGTTTAACGGGAAATTTCGAATATTATAAATAATTTATATAAAATATTAAAATATCAGTAAAAAAAATACATACTTTAGTAAAAATATTTTAAACTCGGTAAATCTATCTACTAAATAACCAAATTATACATTATATTTTTTTTTAAAAATATATTATTTCTTTAAAAAATTTCAGTAAAAAGTCAGTAAAAAAATTTCCTAAACGATTTTTACTCAATTAACTCAAATAATTAGAAATACAGAACTCAAATTAAAAATAACTCAAATTACCTTGAAAATTACGAAAACAAATCCAGTAAAAAATGTAAAGAAATGATTAGACCAAGAAAGTTTTAGTCAAATATTTTTGTACAAATATTTCATTCGGTAAAAATTCTTATCCAATGAAATTTTTATTTCTTAATAAAAATTGTTTAAATTTTACTTTTAATTCCTCCCGTAAAAATTAAAAAATTTTTACCGAAAATTAATATTTTTTCAAAAAAGAAATCAATGAACAAGTTGGAGAAGGTAAAGAAAATCTACCATTAGTTATTTTACTAAATTCTTCTTTATTAGATATTCTCTGAATTTTTAATCCCGACTTTCCCAAACTCTACTACCGTTTCCCGACTATTTCTCGACTTACCATTTCGTTTATAAATTTTTAACGAATTTAAACGACTCTTCTTGGTTGAACTTGGTTGAAATTTATACAATATTTTCCCAATTGGACCTTCCTATGTTTTTACGATTTTTTCCCGTCCATGTTATACTTTTCTTTATTGGAGTTTTCTTTCTTGACTTTTAATTAATGTTCCCAAATTTTAATTCAGAACAAATTTTCGAACTTTTGAGGCAAAATTAAAAAAAAAGGTTGTTTTTAGGAGGAGGAAGGGGGAAAGAAATTTTGTTTAATTTATAAAAAAATAATTGATTATTTGCCGGTACCCACAAAACTAAAAAAAAAAAGATTAAATCAAAGATACAGAATTATATCGAAGGCGACGGGGGAAAGAGTTAGAGGGATTCTAGTGTCACATTTTCTTCTCTATCTCCCTGTTTTTATAATAAACTATCGATAAGCTTTCAGGAAATTTAACTTTTTTTTTGGAAATGTTTCAAATTTCATTAAAGCATTATCTGGATAGAAATTAGATTTCAAAACGTAAAAAACTAACTTTTATACTTAAAGCTTTCTTAAAGCTTGGGTTGGGTTGGGAAAGCTTCTTGCGAAAATTTAAAATTCCATTTAAATTTAATGAATCGGATAAAAATTTAATTCGTTTTTATATCAAAATGAAATTTTAATTTTAAGCTTTCAAAAAGCTTTCGATACTTTTGAAGTTGTTTTTAGAAAAATATAAAATTTCATTGAGGGATCATTATCAGGATAGAAAATAACCTTGAAGACGTACAAAATTGAGTTCAGAGCTTAAAGCTCTCGTAGAGCTTAAAATAATTTTAGTAACCTTTAGTTAAAAACTTCATATTTCATTTGAATTTAATAAATCGATATTTGATTTAAAATTATTCAAAATTCAATGTTAAGCTTTCGCAACTTTTGAAGCTTTTTTTGGAAAATTTTTAAATTTCGTTTAACGACCATTTTCTGGTTATTTAGATAATAGATTTTAAAACGTAAGAAATTAGGTTCGGAACTTAAACCTTTCGTTGAGGTCAATGTAATTTGGGAAAGCTTTCTTGCGAAAATTTATATTTCATTCGAATTTAATTTAATAAATCGAATCACAATTGGTTTCGAAATTATGTAGAACGAAATTTTAATTTTAAGCTTTCATTGAGCTTTCGAGATTTTTTAACTTTTATTTTGAAAGTTTGGTCCGGAACTTACTTGCTTTTAATTATTTGGATAAGCTTTCTGCGAAAATTTCAAATTTAATTTAAATTGAATGAATCGGATAAGAATACGATTCCAAATTATATAAAATGACTTTTTAATTAATTTTGAAGCTTTTTTGTGGAGAGTTGTAAGCAATTGCTTCAAATTTAAAGAATTAAGCAATTGCAAGCTTTTATGCATTCGACCCAATGTAAATCAGTTCCAAATTTGTTGATAATAAAATCAATAAAATTAACCTGTAAGTTAAATTAGGTAATTAATTAATTCAGAGACATTTGTTTTAAAGTGATGTTTTTAATAAATAATTTATGTCCCCAGAGGTTGGGTTCGAACCTCTGACCTTTCAATCAAAATAGATGTTAACTTAACCGATCTAAACTGATCGGATTAAATAAAGTTCCTACATTTCTAGTCAGCCATAGTATAAGTATTATTTACTTAGTAATCAATTGAATGAAATTATAATAGTAATAAGTATGCCATAGAACAAAAGCCCAGACTGGCTGATTTGTTAATTTAATACATATACCTACTATAAATAATTTAGTAGGATAGACTAATTTTCACACAACAGTATCACTCGCCACTTAAGTTAAGCTATCCATTTATGAAATGGGTAGACACGATATAATTTAATTTTATGATCATACTCGTATATGCCGCATATTAACATTTTATATAATATTAGAGAGTTACGACATTTTACGATTAGAGAGATATGTGACCCAATTTGATTGTATTAGCGAAGATATCACCTAATCAAAATGATCAAAAAAAAAAAGAAGTATTTTATATACAAAATATCATCCTTCCCTCAGACGAATATAATGAGTCCAAATCATCACCTCAATTTTTTTCTTCGCCGTCGAACAAATTTGGATTTAATAACTTCCTGAATAATAGGAAAAAACTGAGAAAAGAGAGTATTTAAGAGGAACGGCTGTTTTCACTAAAAATCGTGTCTTTTTCTCAACAAATTTATCATT
>JANTOP010079770.1:0-20907 GCA_027564815.1 Symmerus nobilis | reverse complement strand
GTCGAGTTTACGGGATTTTTGTGAAACATTCTAATTTGCATACAATTTTCCGATTTGTATGAAATTATTGATTTGTTCGATTTTCACAAATTTTCCGATTTGTACAAAATTTCTAAATTTTTCCATATAAAATTTTCGAATATTTAAGAAATTTTCTAATTTTCATGAAATTTTCCGATTTTTAATGAAGTTTCCTAATTTTCAAGAAAGCTACCGAAATAATCAAATTTTTCAATTTTCTTTGAAGAGATGGAAGTCCATCTCAGTTACTGCACCAATTGTACCAATCTGCAATTAATTTTAAATATTTTTTTGGTAACAGAAATGATAGAATGGTAATTGAGAGTGATTACTAAAGTAATTGGAGGCCTTGTTTTCATTTCACACCAGTGGCGAGCAGTCAACATCTTCGTTAGGTGTGCAGAATTTTATGACCTGTATTCGGCCAGAAAAAAAATGTAAAAACGCAGAAAGTTGCTTTGACAGTTCGGTAAAAATACAAAAATTATATATTTCGGAAAAATTGAAATTTATCTAAAAAGAATCCAAAAACTCGAAAATGCTCGAACATCGCTACATTTCATCCGAATTTCCCGGTAATTTTCTTCTGACCAAAAAATGTAATGATCCAAAAAGTTTATAAATTAGTTAAAAAAATACACAAAAATATCAAAACTAAACATTTCGAAGGAAACTCTGCAAAACTTAAAAGCTCCCAGACAGCTTTATTTTCCGAACCTTTTTTTTTCGTTTTAAATCTATTTTCTATCCAGTTAACGATCCCTTGAAAATTTCAAATTTTCCCGAAAAAAAGAAATTCAAAAATTTTGAAAGATTAATGAAAGCTTAAACCTAAAATGTCATTTTATATAATTTAGAATCTAATTTTGATTCGATTCATTAAATCTAAATAAAATATGGAATTTTTGCAGAAAGTTTTCCAAAAAAAAGCTTCAAAAATCATGAAAGCTCATTAAAAGAATAAATTTATTCAAAATTTCAGGTCAATACATGAATATTTTAAGATACGGCAAACAAAGACAATAAATTCCTTAAATTTAATTCAATTCAATTCATTAAAGCTTTCGAAAAGATTTTAATTTTCCACGGAGCTTTTTAACGTAAGTTTTCGATTTTATTTAAGTTTATTTATCGGGAGATAAAATAGATTTGATAATGAATAATATTATATTTTAATTAAAAGCTTTGGAAAAGCTTTTGGAAGTTTCAGAAAGTGGAAGCTTTTTCCAGACAATTTTAAATTTCAATAACGTTAAATTATTTGTATTGAAAATAGATTTGAAAACTTATAAATTTAAAACCGAATTGTAAAAATGTCTTCTTGTTCATAGAGATGTTTTAAAAAAAAATGTCCGATTTCATATAAAATTATTTACTGAGAGGGAAATTAGATCCCATACTGCCTAAAATAATATTTAAATTAAAAGCTTTCGATGAGCTTTTGGACATACGAGTAATTAAGCATATTGTTGCAGTTTCTTCGTAAATGGTTTCTAAGTATCCATCCATAATATACTTTACATACATCCGGTACTACTTGTTGATTGATGTAACCCTACCCGCCAAACGGCCATCAATGGGTTAACAAATCATCTGAAATCAGAAATATCAACATTTTATTAAAAGAAAATGTAACACAACAATGACGTAATAACATTTTCCAGTAGAGAGAATATTTTACTTATAAGAGAGTTTTAATAAAAGTAAAAAGAAAAATTCCACCTCTTTCAGACTATGACTCATGTATTTTTCTCCCTTATTTTTCGTTTTCATGACACCGTCACATGAAAAACATAGCGAAAAGGACCATCCAAACCGTGTATTTTTACCATATCGGAAAAATTGGTCAGATCGAATTCACCCGCACCCAAAATATGGTGTCGTAACAAAATATTAAATAAATATATAAATTATCTAGATAAGTTATAAATAGTTATAAAAGGGTGAAGAAAATAGAAATAAATATAATTAAATAATTAATAATGAATAAATTTTCTTTTGATTTTCCGGTAAATAATTCGGGCCGTATATTACTATTTCTACAGCGAAAACAACCCCTTTTTTTTGTATATAGAATATTTTTCGAGTTTAATTAAATAGACAACCCGCCCAGATGTGACCCGTTTTAACCTCTTGTAAAATGTAACTTTATATACTTTGTTGCTTGAAAATAATTGAAAAACTATTCAATAAATTGATGGTGCTACTTTAAAAAATATTTAGAAGTTTTCTTAAAGAAGTTTATTGGAAGCAATGTTGTTAGTGTTTTATTATAAGAAAATTGTTTTTTTGTGAACAAAAAATATATTAGTCTGCAAACTTAGATTAAAATATGAAAAGAAAAACTACCCCCCTCATTTCAATAATAATTTAATCTCTGATCATTTTCTTTATTGTTCATCTCAAGTAAAAATTTTCGCCTTTTATCTTATAATATGATTGTGCTTTTCCACTTATACGGAATGGAAAATTCTTTCTTGTTAAGAAAATAAAAAGAAAGAGAAGAAGAAAAACTGAAAAACTTTTATGAAAAATCGTTTTTATATATTTTCCAATTTAAAACAAAAAAAAATTTTTTTTAAAAATGTTCCTCATTTTCCAATGTGTGAGTGTGATACCCACTTACGGGAAGAAGAAATTATGTTCAAAGAAAATTGTACGCTTTCCGTAAGAAATTGTGGTTGAAAATCGAAAAAAAACAGACTTTTCCGACTCTCCGATATAAAGGATAAAATAAATAGGAAAAGAACAGAAAATTGCAAGATAAAACTTTATAGTGCATACAAATAATATTTATAGTTTTTCCCAACTAACTTCCACCACATATGATGGAGATGAAGTGACACTTAACTTTTATGGTAATACTACGAAAGGGGCTGGTTTTTGGGATGAACATCCATCCGTACAGACAATCTCTTCCATTGATTGCGATAAAATCGTATATATGGAAAATTGTAATGAGAGAAGGTGGATTTGTTGGATAGACGGCTACGGGATTAAGCCACACAACCATTATTTTAATAAATAGATAACCAACTAACGAACTAAACCACCATCCATCCATATACATATGTACATATACGTATACAGAAACATCTGCCTTGTGTAAAATCGGACAAGAACTATTAAGCAGAAGGCTATATAGCGGAAGTGGAAAACGAACTTTTTTTTTATAATTGGTAAAGTTATGTAGGGTGGATGGAAATAATCGATTTTTTTTATAACTTAATAATTGTTATTATCTGTTTTATATAACTATATTCTGTGTAGAGTAATAATAATTAAGCATTTCTTTTACAGCCATTAAAAATTACGAGCTATGCGGAGTTTTAATGGCTTAATATAGCTTCCAATTTGTAATGGCATAATTACTTGAGAAGTACTTGAGTTTATAACTTCCATCCAACAAAATATAATTAATAAAATCCTGATTAATATCTAGTTGCAGGATGGATATTTTAATTATGTGAAAATTGACAGTTAACGACTAATAAAGTCTTGTAAAGAATTCAACATCGTAATATTTTATCTATATTTCAATAATTACAAAGGTGACCTTAAAGTTCATTGCGCAATACACGTATTTATTGAAAGCATCTCTTTCTCGAGATAAATATACCAAATATGAATAATTAGTACTACATCCCAACGATGTGTTTAAGGGCTATGAAAACGTATCACTTCAAATATGAGGCCAATTAGTTTTGATGGTGATTCTTTGAAGTTTGTTAGAAGTTTACAATGATACAGGTTTTTCAATGCCAAATCTATTAGCCAAGTCTTTCTACCAGCGGCGTGCAGTCGTAACAAAATGTTACCATCTGTATAAGTTTCATTGAATCTGTTTTAGTTGTTAACTGAAATTTGGTTTGTCGTTTGTGAAATTCCGTCTAAGACTAAACTAAAAAAATGTCTATCCTAATCTGACGGAAGAGTAAGTAATATATCAATTGGACTAATAAATTTCAAATTTCTATTGAATTTTATTAAGGTATTGGAAAATGTGATTATGAGAAATTAAATTTAAGAATTTAGTGAGGAAATTGTAGAATAAACTTTTGTAAATCCCCCTAAAATTCGACTTGTATAAAATTCAGTAAAATTGATCGACTTTTGATCGAAATTTTCGTATAAAATTCCAAATAGAAATGTTTTCAAACATTTTCTAATCTAACGATGAGAAAATAAGTCGTAAGTTATTTACGAAGATTTTTTATTAAAAAAGTTTTTTCAAAAAATGAACCATTTTGAATTTTTTCGTTTTTCTTATCAAAAAAATCGAAGCAAGGCCATCGATTTTATAAAATTTTACTGACTGTCTTGTGGAAAACATTAATTTCCGAGAAATTTTCTTTGGAAACAATGGAATCTCATTAAGAGGAAATAAACCTAAGGTTCCAATGAAGAATTTTTGGAACAAACTTTTCCATACAATTCATCCCCTGATTTTAGGGGGGTCGATACAAGGTGCACTAAGTAAAATTGACACTTTTTCAAAAATGGTCATGAATTTCCCGGGGAAATTTAAATTTGGTCATTTTAAAACGTGTCCAACGAGATAATCAGCTTTATGTGCCAAAGCTACTACCTCCTCCCCCCGCCCCTCTCCCATTTAGATTAAATCTGATTATTTATTTAACCGTTTCTACATAATTTATTCCCAGAAAATCTAATTGAAATAGGTTAAAGAACTAGAATACCGCCTTAAGGGATTACTTTAACATATATTTTAACATATCCAAGTTTTAATTCCGATCACATAAGCAGCCTTAACTCCACGTTTAGACGACTCTGTCAATGAGTAATGCATCGGCATTAAAATAAAATAGCTTTAATTCTGTCCGTGGTTGCCGTGACTAGCAAGTGCTTTAGTTATAATCTTCAGTTAAATGATTTGATTCAGTTAGATTTGAATACGATTTAAAGTCCATCCTTCTCACGCAAGAATTTTGCGAGTACTATGCGGCAAGAGAAAGCCTGCGAGTGTTCCGCGGTTGACGCGTTTTCGAATACCTATATTCTATTTAACTTTTACAGTCTCAAATCTACCGCATTACGATCTACGTCTCAAAATTTACATAAGTCATCGCTGGGAGATCTCAAATGAGGCCTAGTTGTGTTTATCGCAGTGCGATCGCATAACCAGAAATTTAGATTATCACATGTTAAACTTGAGGTGAATCATAGGAATTCGGGCGTGCAGTCCGCGACTACACTTCCGATCAGTGAAATAGGATGCGGCTTGTCGCAAATAGTTAGGCCTGCGAGTACTCTGTGGAAACCTCGGGCAAGGCTGGATAAATGTCAGAGAAATACATGTAATATTTTCAAAGTTGTAGAAAGTCGATAAAAACCGAGGTAAGTCAGAGTATAGGCAAAGTTTATAAAATCGTGAAAATATTCAGACAAATCCGGCAATATCCGTGGCACAGGCTAAGAACTCAGAGGATTCAACTTAATTTTTAAATTAAGTTAAGAAAGTCAGGAAAAAGTCGGGAAAACGCGAGATAAAAATCCGAAAAGATAAGGGGAAATTTGTTAAACTCAGGAAAAATCTAACAGTCCAAGGAAATGTTAGAAAATCAGAAAACCTTCCAAAAATCTACACAGTTGGAAAAGTTCAAAAAGCCGGAAACTTTCTCAGAAAAGAGAGCAAACGTGAATGAAAAGTAGATATAATGGATTGTAGATAATAATTCTAATAAATTTCGGTAAGATACGGGAAATGTCAGGACAAATTTGAGAAATTTCAGAAAAATGTCGGAAGAAAGTCAATCCATATAGGGGAAAATTGGGGCAAATGCAATTTCTAGAATAATTCCGATAAATTAGAGAAAATCGGGAAAAAAGTAGAGTAATAGGGACTATAGTTATGTGTCTAATTTCCTATCATTTTTACAGATTTTTTATTGCTTTTGATTGTTTCAACAAAAGACATAGATTCTGCGGATAGATCTTCACTCGACCGATAGAAACTAGTTGCAAAATTCTACGGAACTGAATAACTCGTCAACTAGACAACTAACTGTCTGTTATGATACTGCAAATTTCTATCGATATAAAACACGGGAAAGTCGATAAAAATTCAGTAAAAAGTTTAGAAGAAATCGGAAAATTTAAGAGAAAATTTAGGAATGCTAGTACAACTCAGAAAATTAGACTGCACGCCACTGCTTTCTATTATCCTTACCACCCACCAATTTTTAATAAGTTATTTAAATATGGAATTGCTGGATGATATTGCAACGTAAAACATACCACTTAAGTTGGCTACAACTTTTATACTGAAAAATGTCCTCCTAATCTAATTTTAAATAATTTCTCGGCTAGTTGCCAAAACAAGGAAATAACATAATATGTTAAATAAAAATGTCCTCTAAAAGATGTAAATGGATGTAGTAAACTGAATTGGGCTAAAATGTAGCCTTCGTGGCGATAATACGGGTAATTTTAGAGTTTTCCATTATATAAAATAATTATATTGACTTCAATCTAGCTTTTTAACACGGTTAATTAGTAAGTAGGTGTTTCTAATAATTACCAATTGGAAATTTAATTTTAATATTTTGCTGAAGTTTAATAATCGTGGGAAATTGATCAGGGAATTTGATCATCATCATCATCATCATTAAATGAAAATCTGACATCTTAATCTCATCTCCTGTGATTTTAATGTTGCCCTCCTATACCCACTATCAGATAGTCTCATCAAGAAATATATCAGTTCAATGATATACGAAGTAAATCTTTACAAATTTGAATTTATTCACCGATTCTAGGATTCTGGCTATAATGTTTCCGAACCCATACAGAATCATACAGAAAAGGAGACAGTTAATTTGTGTTAAAAAGCTTGATATTCTGTCCAATTTTTGGTGTATATTTCATATGCTGACTTAATTTGTTCTCTATTTGAGCCTTGTTCGAGACAGGAGGCATACACTGAACGAAATAATTATAATGGCACTAATAAATAATATAATAAAAGAATTAAAGAAATATTTTGGGTGTTTTTTTATATTTTTAATTTTAATTTTTAATTTTACTTTTTTTAAATTAAGAACTAATACCGTGTAGAGAGAGTCTCCTCATTTATGCAATTTCTGCTGCATGTAAATTACGAGAAGTGAGAATATGACGAGGCATCTTCTCTGATTGAGCAGATTGATGACTATTATTACACGTTTAAAAGTAGAGAAACTATAGGATTGCATGTCTTATATTAGTATAAATAGAAATAAATCTTGGATCACACTTAAGAGGATCAGATATCGGTCTTCTCTAATAAATCAAAAATAATTTAAGATCAGTTTTAAAAAAAATTTCAACGTCTTATCAAAAGCGGACAGGAGCATCAATATTTTATGGATACTGTGTACTAATTCAAGCCAAGATAGGAAAAATAAGAATTGTCAGAGACTCTTTGTCAGAATAGTTAAGTGTCTGTATTTCTCTTCCTATGTGGATAAAAATCAAATGAAAACGATATCTTCTTTCGAGCGTCAGGTCTTGGTGAAATATTTCTCTTTGTTCATCGCTTTCTACACCAAAATTAACTGGGAATTGCTTTAAATGCGAATGCAAAATATGCATTTTAGGTAACATATTGGCGCCTGTTTCCTTATAATTTCTTTGAAATAGATTGGCTGTAGGGCCTGCAAAATTACCGAATTTCGGCTTTACCGGTAAACGGTAAATATTTTGAGTAAAAACCGGTTTACCGGTACCGGCGAATTTTAAATTCTGTTTTGCAATGCCAGTTTTATGATAGTGAAATTAAAATGACATAAAACTACACGATGAGAAACCAAGATATTACAACTTAATGCTTGGCGCAATCATTTTGAGTTTATTAACTTTTGTACTGGATACAATGGAAAAGTTAAACCACAGATTTCTCATTTTATGTTTGATGAAAAACTAACTACGAATTGTATATTTGGACGTGTCAGAAGGTTTAACTCCATTTTTTGAAAAAGTTCTTTTATCGTTATTTTTATATCATTCCATCCTAAACTTAATGTAAATCGAATTTTTTTTATATAATATTTTAATGCTCTGCGAAATAATGACAACAGTTTGCAGGAATTGTATACAACAAAAGTTAAAACATACATTTTCTTTTCTTTTCATTTTATGGAGGTAAATGGTTTGGCTTCTGACACGTCCATTTCATGCCGAAATGTAATAAAAGTATTCCTATTATTTATTTTAATTTTATTTTTAACCAGTGCAATGAGTTTTTCCTCAATGAAATGAATTCTCGTACTTTTTTTTAATAATTTGTTGAATTTCAGGGTTATGCTTGCATAATCTGACATTTGATATGTTCGATTAATATCGATTGATGATCCGAAAAGTTCAAAAAGTTATGTTATGAGCCTAATATCATGATAGAAATGTCATCGATATAAACTTTTAGTATTACAACAGCCGTGAGGTTCCGTTCAAGTTCTCAACAAGTTTTTCTATACCAATTTCACATTTCTATTCTACATATTTTATTCACCACCTGTGTAAATAAAAATATGTAGAATCGAAATGTCAAATTTGGTATAGAAAAAAAATATTGAGAACTTGAATGGAATCTCACGGTAGATGTTTTATTGAGAGATTTTGTGCTACATTCCATTAGGTTTGTATGCTATTTCTGTTGTACATATTATTTTATTTAGTAAAATGAAATATAAACGAGCTATCGACCACATTATCTACTTAATTTTATTTAATATTAGCAATTACTATTTTATATTTTATATGAAAATCTGCATTTAAGCAAATTAGAAAATTACCGAATTTACCGGTAAATTTTTAACAAAAATACCGGTAATGAAATTACCGGTAATTAAACCCCTAATTGGCTGATAATTAAGATTCTTACAAGCATTTATGTGAAGTCTGTCCACTCAAAAGTGCATTTTTTTGAATTTTGCCATTTATATTGAAAATTGGTGCCAATCGAGAAAACCATTAGGATATTCGGATTCTACAGAAAATTTTACTACAGAAAATGTTATCTCCATTCGTTGTGGTAGCGTTTGACATGTTTAACTGTACAGTTGAAACCAAAAATGCAGCGATTATCATTAAATAAAAATTCTATATTAATTCAAAAATGGTCAAGTACAGTCAGAACTGTTCGAGTCGAAGTTTCGTTTATTCTATCGCTATATTTGTGAAATTTAGGGAATGGTAGCGAATTTTTCGGATTTGTTTAGAGCTAACTCAGAAATATTCTAGAATTGGTTTGTAAATCATTCTGGCATACCAAGTAAAGTGTAGATTTTTCGGGAATGATTTCGCAATATTGGCGATGAAAAAGCCTGAATTTGAGGAAATATGCGATTGTTTCGGGAATGGCCATTCAAATATTCAAAAAATAATCGTTCATTTTATGAATATTTCAGGAATTTCAAAAAACTGCGGGACAGGTCAGTGTCAGTTTTAAGTTGAGAACATGTCATTTTCATAGTTTTTGTTATCAATTTGTTAAGCCTCCGAATTTCTCAATCGGAAATCCAAAAATGTAATGACGTTGACGAGGACTAATTGTCTGATTAAAATATTACAATATTTTAATTGTTTTAATTATTCCAATGTAGACTAGGTTGTCATACGACTCAGGTCGGTTACCAATTAACTACAGATCCGGTCGGGTCAATCATGTAAATGGTTGGGATAAATCAGGTCGGGAGTGGGTTTGAGTGAGTATAAGTACGCGGAATAGGTGTCTATTTTTTTCATTTTTTTTATTGTTTTTCTAAGTTTTTTATTTAAAAATATGTTTCGGAATAACTTATTTTTGAATATATTCTGCAAATATTTTTTTGCAACATTTTTTTATTGCAAAATATTTCTTTAACATTTTTGTACAAATTATCAAAATTTCAAAGATAATATTATATATCCGAATTTAATTGATAGGCATTCAAACTTTGGTAATTTCACAAATTAAAATATACCGATTTCATGTATGAAGGTGAAAATTGCCATATATATAATTTCTGTGTAATATAACTTAAAAAATACCCTCACAGAAGATGGCAATTTTTTAATAAACAAATAATTTTTTAAATTATGGGCAATTTTGTAAACTTCAAGAGTAACATTTTGATACTTGCGAACTTGTGGAAAATTATGCATAATCCACAGCTTCATGCTTCCAATCCGGAAGTATCCACAAAAGTTATTGAAATATAATTTTAAGGTTACGAAATTAATTTACATTTCGAATATTTCAAACTCCTACAATTTTTTCAAAATTTCTACCCAAAGTTAGTAGAAAATCTACCCGATAGTCTTCTGTTTAATAAATGGGTTACAAATGAACATCAAATTTTATTTGGGCAATGTTAGATGAAAACACCCTTCTTCTGGGTCATATGAAAAATTTCAAAATCCATGAATTGATGACAAATTAAATATTTAACCACATTCTATTCTGAATTAACTGGAACAATAATATGTATATAAATAAAATATTTACATATTTATTCCTATCGCTAATCCATAAATAATTTTTATTATGAACGTTTTTAACCATGAATTTTAAATTCAAAAATAACTATTCATAATCCCTATCGTTAGTTAATTTGAAATAACCGATATTCCATTTTCGATCCATCCTAATAACACTTCTAATCAAACTTGATATGAAGGATTAGGTATTGGTTACGTTACTCATATTCAACATTGCCCTCCTATATTCATTAAATATAAATGTGAGGATTTTGAGGCTTGAGGTAACGTTGTACCGTACATAGTCTTCCTTTAGAAAGCTAATACAACTCGTCATTGGAATAGGAAAAAATTCGAGAAAAAAGGAGTTGCATTAGAAAAAAAAATAGAATGTTAAAAGGGAAGATCTATCCATATATACAAATATCATGTAATATTATATGAAAATGAATCTATACACGAGAATTATATAAAACACACCTAAAACAATCCTCACACCCCCATATTGGTATACCTCGTGTGTTTGGATATCATTTATTCATTTCGTTAAATTGGAACACGCTACACCAATCCATTTCCATATAACAGAGTATGATCTTCTATCTAACTATAGGTAGAAGGAGTATAGTAGGATGATATGTTTTATTTGTTTCTCATTCAAGAAATACGAAATGGAATTTCGAATAAAAAATGAATTATCAATTATTATTATGCAATGCTAATTGACTGAATTACATGAAATGAATATAATGATTATCATCTGAATACTTGACACAGTTTCGCGAACCTCATTAAATATTTATAGTTATTATCTCTACTCGGTATCAAATATTGTATGACCGTTTTCCATTTTAAATGCATAACAATCAAATGGAATAAAATATTAGACTTTCTGTTCATTAATTGTCCATAAAAGTAAGTAACTATTAGTATATGGAAAATGAAGTGAATTGTTTATCGATGGGAAGATGAACAGGGCATCGTAAGTTTATATTGGTAAACTTCTATAAGGGTCCGTCAAATATTTCCCATATAAATTTCATAACTTACGGGGGTCTCTATATCACGACCACCGATATACTTACTTCTAGAATATTTTATCACGTTTGGGCCATTTATCTTTATTTAAAACAAAAAAGAATAACCGAAAAAGGTAAAGAAAAGACTTATTTACATACTTAGGTAATAAAAACAATCAGATTATTAGATAAAAGTGTATCAATATCAATTTTTCCACCGAGTTTCCCTGAAGGAGAACCAAAAAAGAAAAGAAAAGCACGAATTTTCATTTCCATTTATTATACCAACGAATTAAAGAGTAGGCATATTTACTGGAGTAAAAAGGGAAATTATATTTATATATTGAAACTTTATGTTTTTCTTCTAGATAATTAACTTTTCTTCCACATTAATAAGTGTGTATCTACCTGGTAAGAGAACATGACATCAAAATGAATTTAAACTGGCATATTTTAGGATATTTTATTTTATCTGTTTTTTTGGGTCGATGATTTGAATTATTCTAAATCAATGGTTTGAATATTTTTTTTTTTTTTGACAACGGAAATATACTTTGAGCGTAACGTGAAATATAAATATTCTAAATTGTGATGTGTGTGATAAGCGATCGGATTTGTTCCGTACGGATGAATTATATATTTTTGTAGAAGTTCAGAGGAATTTGAGAATAATTCCTTCTAATCTTAAAATCATCTAATTAATTATAATCAATCATAATGTTTTCATCCAATGATGGCATCCAAATCTTTAACAGATTTTCTCTAGAAGTTTTAAAGTAAACAATCCAGGAAAGATTATACTGTTCGTGAAATAAGAGAGATTTTACAAAATGATACCAGAAATAACTTTACAAAAGTTTGTTTTTGAATCGCAGTCTTAATTTTAAAATTATTTTATGTATAAAATTGTTCAAAATTTCATAACAGCGACTAACGATGATTGATCCTCAGTATATTTACTGACAATATTTTCCCTGGTGAAAAATTCACTAATTATTCTCCAAAATAACTATCCCAAGGTCAATTAGGTACATAATTTAGTAATTCATAAAATTTCAATAGTAATTCAATAATTCTATAAGTGAAATTTCATTTAAATACCTTGCCCTTTCAAATAATTACTTCAAAATGACCTAACTATTTAGTAGGGTTTAGGATCGGGGACTATTAGGATCAATTTAATAGAAATCGATATTTTTAATATATATTTTATTTGGTCCCTGGTTTCTCTACCACAAATTTATGCGGAAAATTTCATAGATTAAAAAGCAAATATTTTTATTTTGAATTCAGGATAATCTTAAGGTATTATTACCACCACAATGGCGCTCGGAAAAATAGGTGTACAAACAAAAATTTGTTTTGCATGCAACTACATATTCAATAAAAAAAATACGAATAAAAAAGTTACAAAATGGCGGAGATATGAGCCGTCAAGTAGGAATTTTTTTACATTTTTGGTAGAAATGACAACTTTTTGAAAGTAAAAGTTTGATTTTTTGGACATTTTGAGTTTTAAAAATTTATTAATTTTTTTATAAATTTTTAAAACTCAAAATTTCAGCTCATTTTAAAACTCAAAACGCGGCTTCCAATCAAAAAAATCCTATATTTCATCTTAGATAATTTTATAAAGAATATGTGGTTTAAATTGCATCCAAATCAAATAGATCTGTACACCATGTGACGACTCCTTATGGGTGGCGATACATGTAAAAAAAAAAAAAATCGAATTTTTAATTTATTTTTTTTCGAAGAAAAAGGAGTACTACGAATGTACCGACTAACTAACTGTACTACTTCTGTATGGCCCTGGAATCCCTGACTAGTTGATAAGTCACTGAAATCATAGATTTGCTGTGTGTCAAAACTTTAAACGCTTTTTCCTCGAAACTTCTTTTTTTAAATTGGCGGGCAAGATAACTCAAAGAGTTCTCAACCAATTCTTATGAAATTTGGCACACGTATTCTCTTTAGTATTAGCTTCTAGTTGAACCTCAAAAATGCCGAAAATTTTTCCAAAAATTACCATTTTTGACCCAAAAACCATCGAAAAAATGGTGAAAATTCGAACTTTTTTTTCTGAGGCGTGCCAATTAACAATTTTTTGACTTTTCTGTTTTTTTATTGGTTCAACTAAGAGATACATGTGTTATGAACACGCTGAAACCAAAATGTTTTATTTCAGATCGCTGTAACAGAAGCTAAAAATACCGCCGATTTGATGCCTTTCGCCGCGAGGGTCTCAGGAGATTAGTTACTACGGCGCGGCGGCGATTTTGAAAAAATAATAATAAAAATCTGATTCTTGTATTTGAATATATAATGAATAACCATACTGAATTAAAAAACGATTCATTTATTCCTTCCCTTTTAAATAAGCCGCTGAAATACGGTCAAAATTCAGGCGGTTAAACTTGTCATAAAAAACTTGCTAATTCCTTATTTTTTAATTTTTTAAATTTTATGCTGTCTACTGTCGCACAGCCTTCTCACTCATCTCCTGATCTTCCTATCCATCTGCCGTTCCATGTTTTTTTTTATTTTCCGACTCTATGCCGGCCGCTCACTTCAATTGCTGTAACATCGGAAATAATTTAAATTTTGAAATGATTAATCGATTAATATTCTTAAACAGTAGAGACAATTTATCTTCCCAAAAAAAAATTCAATTTCATGAAAATCCTAGTGTGGTCTAATCCCTTAAAGAAATTCAATTTTTGTTTTCAATTTTTGGTTTTACAACTACAAAAATATGTCCATTCAAATTATGAGAAATTTATGATGAAAATATATAATTCTTGCATTTTGATAAAATTTTATTCTTGATAATTTTTGATAACGCCTAAGTCCAACCGAATAATTTAAATTGATAAGAATCCACGATCTTGTCTTCCACTAATATGAGTTTCCTGACTTTAATATAATCCGGTACTTATGGTCCAACGATGTGACCACTTTCTAGAAAGTCTGCGATGTGTTTACATTTCTTTATTCCTTTACGCAGACTGATTGAATTTTCCTAAGAAATCATAGAGAATCGAGGATTTTAAATTTATTGACTTTGAGAAATTGATTTCTCGCAAGAATAAACTTCATAGGGAATTATAGGCAACGTCGTGTAATATCGACACATTGATAAAAATTCAAGAAAATACATATGAAATTGAGAAAGTAGATAAAGAGAGTTTGGACAATTTGATATAAGAATCAATTTATCCCGAGTTTTCTTGAATAGTTTCTCGATGTCCTCGATATGTCTAGTGTCTGAAATTTACAATTAGCTGTCCAAAATTGTACTCGACTCGAACAAAGTTAAAAACATAAAGAAGAATGGAAAATGTAGTAGAACTCGTCGAGAAAAAGTTAGGAAGAGGCTAATAAATTGAGAAAAATTTTAAAATGCGATGGTCTGCAAATTCCGGAAAATCCGTGTAAAGTTGTTGCAGGAAGAGTCGGAAAAGTCCACAAGTCAAATTAAGCCAGAAAAATTGGAGTAAACGATAATAAAACGTTCCTCCTGGTTTTTTACCGATGTTTTTCCATTCCTTGACTTATCCTATAATAAATCTTTTTCCTTGATTGTTTCCGACTTTTTCCGATATTCCCTTTGCCATTATTTCTTAAATTTATCCCACGAAGACTTACATTTTACCTAGATACACGTCAGACAACCCCAGTATGTCATAGTCATTTCTTTTATGACTATTTTCAGATATGTGGAGTGCGCATTATTGTGCCAAGGAAACTATTAACAACTCCGCTATTTCTTTACCTAGTGTTCTGCTATTTCGCAAATATAATTCACTCCCTGTATAATTTAATTAAGGCCTCTAGGCATTTTTCAGAAATAAAATAATTCCCTTCCACATCCTTTCACTTTTAATTGCCTAATAATACTAAATATTTTTCTCACCTCATTTTTCGTTCTCTGATAAGTAAAACAATTGCAGGACATTTTAATTCTGGATCAGCACCATAAATACGATAAGTTAATTCAATGTTTACCCTAGGATTACCCTGTTGACCTTTACACAAAAAATCCATTTATGTAATTAGAAAAATATATAAATCTCCATAAAAATAGGACTTCTTCAACAATGTATGTTTCCATTCATAACATAGTGCAATGTGATTTAATTTGGCGCCATAGGGTATCCCGTGGAGTCGACTATTTTCCAGACAGACGTCAGCTTGAAGATTACATTTCCTTTGCGAAAAAACAAGGGAAACTTCCGTATTATAATATTCAATTTATTACTAATTTCGCACCCCTTTAATCATTGTCATATAACATATAAAAACTATAATAAAAGGGACGAAAAAAGGGATGATTCATTTTTATTGTATACGTGTTTTTTCATTTCTTTCTTGATGTCATTTTTGGTTGGACAATCAAGTCATTTTCAATGGTCATTTGTTATGAATGAAATGAATGATATTTTGCAGTGAAAACACCTGTAATATTACACAATATAATACTTTTAATGCTCAAATAAAGCTGTTTCTGCTCGGATCGCTTGATTTATTGAAATTTAATGAACAATCACTCTTTTCGTGAATTGATGGGTTGCGTACTATCATTAGATTTTCTTTAATATCTTTATAAGGAAACGAAATCAATTTAGAGTTGAAGTAACTCAATTCATCAGAACGGTTACTATTCCTTTCATGTTAATTCCCATATTATCTATTTTTCTCTTGAAAAACAATTTCTTCTAAATTATAGATTTAATTAGATTATTATCTGACTAATAGAGACATTAATGGCGAAGGGTCGCTTGGGAGCGATCATTAACTGTTGACACGAAGCTATATTCCCTTTTGGGATACCTATCCTTGATAGACGTATTTGTGGTCGAACTAAACTATAAACCATAAGAATGAATTTGCATTTATAATTTCTAGCTATTTCAGAATAAAGATGGATTTTATAAATTATTACAAAGTGGACGATAAAAGTTATCAATCAAAATATAACAAGTGCTTGTACTGATAGAGCAAATTAATTAAATAAGACATGTTCCGATGTCGCTAATAAATTATTATTCACATGCAATACTATAAATTCTAATCGCATGTCAGATAAATATTTTTCTTCATCAAATTTTAATTTTGAACAAATATTTTAAACTAAAAGTTCAACAAAGTTTATTTTTGTTTAATAAGTTTCAATTGTTTATGTAAATATCTTACTAACTCGATCTCCTGAAGATAAGTGACTGAATGAGCGTTAGTTGGCAGTTGTTGAAGAATCTGAAGGATCTGATTTACTCGGCAGCCTGTAAAGCGTTAATTTTTTGATAATACGGAAATAACTTGGAAAAATAAAAATTAGTTACATTAAAGCAGGGATTTTCAAACTTTTTTAGTCGCGGAGCACTTTCTATTAATATAAACGCTTGCTGAGCCCGTAGCTAAAATATCGATTGTTTGTTTAGGTCTTCTTAGAAATACTGGTTTAGGGAAGTTTAAATTACGTCGAGATGTTGAATGAAATCAACATATCATATTTTAAAATTATGTCTAAAACATAAAGGTTTCTTTGAGCTTTTAAGTTTTTTTAAAGCTTTTGGAGCAAAATCTCAGTTTTGATTTAAATTTCAGTAATCCGATGAAAAGTAAATTCCAAATAACTGAAAAGAAGCTAATTAAAAACTCTGAGTGAACTTTTACGGAAGCTTTTCGTTGAAAATGTCAGATTTCGTTGCAGTTTATTTATTTGACTTGAAAATAGGTATTAAATTTCACCCGAAAGTTAAAGCTTTTTCGGAGCTTTTCTGTTAATGGAAAGCTTTTAAGGGAAAATTTCAAATTCGACTCAACTTTCAACAAGCGGATTAAAAGTAAATTCCAAGCAAACAAAATAAAATTACGATTCAAAGCTTTCATTAAACTTTGGAGACTCTAAATAAGGTTTTTTGAGAAAATATGAAATTTCGTTATAGTAAAATTATTTGGCAGAAAGATAGGTTTCAAAACGTATAAAACTAGATTTCAAACTAACAGCTTTCTTGGAGCTTTTCCGATTTTGAAGTTTTTGGTGGAAAATTCTAGATTTCATTAAAATTTAATTAATCTGATGAAAAGTTTAATCCCAATAAACAAACTAAAATTCATATCAAATGCTCTCAGTAAACTTTCGTGATTTCAATTGGGATTTTTTGAGAAAATTATATATTTCATTTTCGTAGAATTATTTGACTGGAAAATAAATTTCAATTCGATAAAATTATAACTGAAAATTAAAGCTTTCTTTGAGCTTTCAAATTCTTCAATAGCTTTTAAGGGAAAATTTCGGATTTTTTTTTTCAATTTTATTAATCGAATAAAAAATAGATCTCAAAATTGATAAAGTAAAGTTTTAATTAAAAGCTCTCATCAAGCTATTTAGATTTATTTGGATAGAAAAATTATCTGAAACTGAAAGCTTTCTTTAAGCTTTTCTAATCATACTTCAGATTTCATTACTTTAATAAAATGATTGGATTTTCCTTGTAATTTTCTTTACATAACGGGTTGAATTTTCCACAAACTTTCTTCCGGACTTGGAAAGTTCAATGACGCAGTATTGTTTTCTAATCATCAGATAAAAAAATTGAATTATCAAAATGAAAAAACAATCAACGCCCGAATTTTGGTGGGGGTTGAAGTGGACGTCGTTATTAAAGCGACCACTTTATAATTCTCCGGGAAATTTAAAATTTTAAAATCTCACTTGCAGCTCATTAAAAGGGTGGTTTGATAGACGTAATGAGATAAAAACCTTAAATGGTTATTTAACAAAGTCAAATTTTAAAAATAACTTTAAATAATATCATTTATTTTCGGGATCATTTTGATGAAAAATAGAATTTTCCGAAAATTTTCTTCGAAACTTGGAAAATCTAATGACATGGATTTGTTGCCAAGTAAATAAGAAACGAATTATGTTTCAGAAATTTTCGTCAAAAATCAATCCCTGAATTTTGGTGAATATTTGAAACCCAGCATCGAACATTTTGGCACAATAACCGCATTAGTACCGCGGAGCCCCTGAACATTGTTTTAAATAAATGGAAATTATAAAATTATAAATGGAATTTAACTATTAAAATTAGAAGTTATCAGTTTTGATCATCATTATAAAATTATTTAATTAGAATAATTATTCAATTAATCAGAATGTTAGTTTTATATTCTGTAAATTTCGCTATGCATTCGACCCATAATGACTGCAATAAGTGATAACTACTATATTACAGAAATAATGCCAAGTACGGGGATTGGCAAAAGTCGACGGTAATCGGATGTACATAATGTGCAATTTAGTACATATGTCAGTTTGAAATTGACCCAGAAACCACCATACCTATATGCATGATGTAGTAAAATACCTAAACAGATATTCAAGGCGAAATTAGATTTTTATTCTGTAAATAATGGCATACTATCCATTTGAATAGTAAATGAGATTAGAAATGATTATGGGAAAGGATATGGGGGTTTGGCATTCTCAGCTTTCTTATATGGATGCTCATCGACCGCAACGGTGATGTACTATTTGTATTTTAATCAAGATTATGAATGTCAGGTTAAAGGAAGATATTCTCGTAATAGCGTACATAGATGAGCTGAATCATAGTTTTTAGTTTTAGTTGTCATAATATTTATAAATACAATCTCTAGAGATGATTATTGATTTTTTCCTTTTTACGATTCAGAAGTATAGGGATAACTCCCTGATATCTTGTTGTTATATAGAGAAAACATAATTAATTCATTAAATATAAAAATGGAACATCAACTTTACATGTACATTTTCAAAGTACTAAATGTTGAATTCATAATTTGGGGTTGAATGCTGCAGTATATTGTATGTATGGGAAGCTGTGCGCATCATAAAAGGGTTAATGGACAATGGTGGGAACAAGTGGGATGATGTCTTTTATAGAGATTAAATTTAAATGGATTTTTGGTCATTTGTGATATTTTCATATCCAGAAAATGGACATCGACACTTGTCAACACTAGGCATAATCAATGTTATATCTCTAGTTGCGAGTCAACATTATTAGATTTTAGATTTTAGAATTCTGAGAAATTGGCTTGCTAGTTAGTTACTTGCCCAACAGACAATAATTAATTAAATTTAAAATTTCTATTAAATATTTTATAAAAATTTGTGTAATTGTCTATTTTGCAGAAGCGCATCGTGCATTGGAACTGTTAGAAGATTATCATTCACGACTATCACAACCAAAAGATCGGGCCTTACGTATAGCTATTGAACGAGTTATTCGAATATTTAAATCCAGACTCTTTCAAGCATTATTAGGTGAGTATTTGTCTATATCATTTTGCATTTCATTACAAATTTACTACATAGCTCTGCATAATGTCCCAAATTACCCCCAAATGGGTGATAATGATATTACTTTTATTAAAGTGAAAGAATTTGCCCAAAATCGGATCATTGAAGTCAAAATTTCCGGCAATTTTGATAGTATAATTTATTTGAATTTAATTATAATTTTAATTGAATTCCCCGAAGTAATGTGAAATCTGATAGAATAATTTCTGGACGGTAAAACTTTAACTTTTACCGTCCAGAAATTATTCTATCAGATTTTAAATGTAATAACAATAATAAAATATTGTCTGGTGGTAATGGGTAAACAGCGATACATAACAAATTGTATCCCTAAGGTCAGGAGGTGCCTCCCAACTCCTAATATTTAAATTTTAAAATCTCGCCAAAAATTGAGTTGTAAAGAAAACGACAAAGAGTTTTCTAACAATTTTTTTATTAAATAATTTTAAAAAATTACTAATCCAATGACCTCAAAACATTAGTAAATAATTAATTAGGAGATTTTTTTGAGTGAAATTTCTGAAAAAATCCATCCTTTGGGTGAAAAATTCGACCTGACCCTTCAATTTTATAGAATTTCCTTGAGACAGTACCCCGTCGAAAATCGATTTGTGATAGAACCAATAATTTCGATTGATTTCGTTCAAGTTTTTTCAATGGAAAAAGTTTTCAAAAAATTAGTACAAGAGACTATAATCCAAAATATTTCTTAATAAATATCCCCATTTTTTGGATATAAATTCGATCTGTCCGAATTAATACTTTAGATCAAGGGTCGGCAACCTTTTTAGGCTGCGGGTCAAAACCAATCAAAATGTGAGTGTTATGAAGACGTTTTGGGTCATTGGTATTTTCATTATCAAAAGTCTTTTTTTGTATTTTTTCAAAACAATAACTGGAGCAGTGACGTCTGGTCAACGTCTCCATAAGATGTGCAGAATTTGTGTGCGGATTTCTTCGCCTGGAAAAAATGTAAAAACCTGAGAAAAGAGAGTATTTAAGAGGAACGGCTGTTTTCACTAAAAATCGTGTCTTTTTCTCAGCAAATTATCTCAA
>JANTOP010079659.1:0-20910 GCA_027564815.1 Symmerus nobilis | reverse complement strand
AAATGTGGATCGATGAAATAAAAATCAAGTTACGCCGTCTGTTAGAAAACCGCACGAACTTATTCAAACTACTATTACTTAATAAAATTCTCCGGATATTTCTGTTTTACGGAAGACTGTCAAGAAAATTCCATAGAATTTAATTTTTAGCCAATTCTCAAAACGGCTGATTTTTTCCCAAACAATTTTTCGTAATAAAACCTCGCTGTTTGCTTCAGAATTTCTTTTTTCATTTTTATTCTAAGAAATTGATTGAGTTCCTTACATTTCAATTTTCGTGACAATGGCAGAAATATCAGTAGAATTTGGTAAAAAACGAAAAATTAATTTTGCATGCAAATGGCATTGTTCGATTTTCTGTACATTTTTAATCAGATCTGGTAATTTTTCGAAATACTCAGTTCACGAATGGATTTTTAACCGAAATTTTCGAATTCTATTAAACTGTAGAGTTATCTATTGTAATTTATGGAATTTTACGACAGGCAAAGAAGCTACAAATATTAGTGTTTTATCGAGAGGACTATAAACGGTTCAGGGATACAAACAGGGTTAACAAACCACCTAGTAAAGATTTCCTCCATTTCGGTGAAGTGAATGGTTTGCTGCAAGTGTAAATTTGAATCCACTAGTGAGTAGATTATTGTATTTTGGGGGTGTACTTGAGTAGTAAATTGGGCAATTTAAAATCGATGAAAGTGAACTCGTTCGTGCCACCTGTAACGTATATCCAAAACGGTTAGCTGCTTTACGGAAAAAGAACGACGAACGAATTAAATTTCGGAATGAATTCTGAATAATATTTAACAAAATTTTATTTCATTGTAAATTATATTTCGGGTCTAATAAAAATTAGATTTCACCGCATACATTTATTATCTGCCATTTTGTAGTCCGCCATTTTCTTCGCGTAGGTTTTGTAAGAAATCAGCTGCCAATAATTGGAAAATTGCAATTTAATAGCCGCACGAGAAATACGATATCTTAACATTACATATTTATAAATATTAGAATTAATTAGCGATTAATTAAGATAAGATTAAACTACCTATGAAGCAAAAAAATTTAAAAAATCCCATGGTTTTTTAAAATAAAATAATAATATAAATTACCTAAATTTAATCAGGTAAAAAATGATGATTTTTCTTAAACCAAACTTAATTTATTCATAAAAATTAACTTAATTAAACTATTAACTATTTTTTCCGGCACAGAATTTATCAGCCTTTTCTGTTTATCTATCATTTGAATCACAGATTGTCTTAAAAAACAAATAAATAAAATGAAACAAGAACAAAAAATAAATAAAAACTCGATTTTATAATATTGTGAAATTCGAAATGCACCGATTCAAACAACCTACTTGCGCATCCAAATCGTACATGAAATGTATGCGCGCCGACCAAATATTTAACACTCGAAAAAAATCGGATAATTTACTGTCTACCTTAATTATTAATTTTATCTAAATTAAGTGAATAACTTATTCTTATTGAAACAATAATTAAAAATATTAAAAATCATAATTTATTTTATATATAAATAAATAGAAAAATGTTCAACAAAACGATTTATACCCATAAGTTTCATTTTTATAATTTTTATAATTATTTTATGGTAAAATATATCCGATTTTCTAATTTTTATTTAAATGTATCCAAAGTCCACAAATTACACAAAATTTTTTTTACTTCAAATTTTACACCGAAAACCCATTTAATTTGACTTTACACCGCGAACACAGGCCACCAATGTACTGAACAAAATTGAATTGAAAAATTATTCGTCGCAGAGAAAAATGTTTTAGTTTTTCAAGCAAAATATTATTTTTATTTTTGATGCGATAAAATCCCAAACCATAAATGTATTTAAACGAAGAGAGAAATCGGTAAGTGTGTGAGACGAATAAATAAAAATACCGACATTGTCCGGCGAAATTTACCGGTAAAAAATATTTGTAAATGACGTAAATACAAATCATTTTCGTAATAAAATTAATAATTTCGAATATTTGAATATTGAACTTTCGAAAAGATATTTCGGACTTATTAACTTTAATTTAATTAATAACCAAAAAAATCAAAATTATGTCGTGCTTCCAAATATAAGCATCTTTCTAAATCTAATCCCACAACTGACATGGGGATTAGTTACCCAAGTCCAATTTGAAAGATGTGAAACTATGGAGAAATGGGAAAGTAAATCGGAATAAAAGGTAGAGCTTTTAATAAGATGTGGGCAATATTTCCAATTCTATATGTGAAAGAAGCATGAACAAATGAATTTGGGTCCTTAGGTCCATGTTAGAAATTCGGTTTATTTCTACGTGTAGAAGCAGAGTATCATGAAAAAAATCTAGAATTGAGGTATTTCATTGACAACATGACTTGCGAAAAATAATTCTAAATTGCTGATAAATCTAAAATAAAAAATTTCGATCTTCTCCAATTCAGAAATTCGAGAATTACGAACATTAAAATGCAGGAGTTCATAAATCATCATAAAAAGACTTTCAAAGAGTTAACAGAATTCTTCGGTTTCCATGAAATTACCGCCAAAAATTATTTGCATTTCCCATTCCATTCCAAATTTTACCAGAAGTTATTCCATCAAAATTTGGAGAATGGGGAGGGGGGAGAAAAACTAAAGCTATAAAAAAAATACAAGGTAAATAAAAAAATATTGACCTTCAAGGTCCATGTCGGTTACAATGTTGGCCGGATCCCAAAAATGCATCTTTTACATCGATAAATTTCCCGCAAATTTTGATAAATTTGTGCAATTCCTTATCAAATTCTCTTTTAATACAGAAAAACAATGGTATTTTTTGATAATGAAAAACACACGACTTTATCCGCGCACGGTTATATACCGAATAAAAGTAAAATTGTTGTTGCACGCAGCAAACCATAAATATTATTGGTTTCGGATCGGATGGTATCTCTTCTCCCAATAAGAGACCGCAACCATTAAGAGAAAAATTAGATAATTTTGATTGGCTTCGGTGTTCGGTGGTTCGGTGTTTTTAAAATGATGCAAGGCATCATTATACGAAAAATCATATGTTCGGTCAATGTTTTTTTTTTTTCTTCTTTCCGATGAGAAAATTATTAGAAACATATGAGAGTGTGTTGATTTCCACCAGACCCCACCAGCTGTCCGGTTTTGATTTTGTGAAGGAATTTACCGCTTGCGGCATACAAACACCACACACATTTATTTGGTTCATACATGTCGAATCATGTTTTCGGTGTGTTACCATCCTCGTTCATTCATAATTTCCAGATGGGAAAAGTGCGCGGCAGCGAGGATGGTTAATTATTTATTTGCACAAGTGTGTTTCTGGGCAAGGTGTATGAAAATATTGTGTTTTGCCACTCAATCCCCCTCATCCGAGCGGCAGAATGGCAAATAAATATAAAATTGAACAAGATAATGGGATTCATGTAGTTGTGTGGATCTTTTTTTTCTTGGAATTACAATGAATCATCAACTATTGTGAAATTCAATTTTCAATGGTACAGGGAGCTTATAAACGTTTATAATCGTTTAATTTAAATATATAGGTTAAGTTCACTAGGAAAACAAAACGTGATATAAGAAATCCGTAGAAAGGAGAGGCGTAAGTGTTGATAATGGGACAATTATTAAAATAGATTACTTATTTATTTTGACCTATTAGTTAGTAGACGTTTTTGAGGTGAATTGAAAACTTCACAGGAAAAACATGGAGAACATCCAGCAAAAGATGTCAGAACACTATGATCATCAACGCTGTCATTAGACACAGAAATAGAGAATTGCCAAAATAATACTCATACATAAACCTGGTAAACCGGAACCAGGAGAATCCAACAACGTCAACAAGGAGACGTTCAACGCAACTTGGGTTGTTGCGAAGATCAATTCAAGAAACTATGAACAAATTGCAG
This sequence comes from Symmerus nobilis, assembly GCA_027564815.1. Taxonomy (NCBI): domain Eukaryota; kingdom Metazoa; phylum Arthropoda; class Insecta; order Diptera; family Mycetophilidae; genus Symmerus; species Symmerus nobilis. The sequence continues at coordinate 16,978 of JANTOP010079659.1, read as the reverse complement.
ATGTTTCCTTATAAAGTGCAGCTTGTTCAAGAGTTAAAACCCACCGATTACCAACAGCGACTTTATTTTACGATTTCTTTAAGCCAAGTAGCCGAAGACAATCATGATTTCATACACAATCCGATAATGAGTGACGCAGCTCATTTTCAATCAACTTCGTCAATAAACAAAATTGCAGAATATGGGCAACGGAAAATCCTAATTCAACAGCGGCAATTACACACTCGTAAGTGTACAGTTTGGTGATATGTGAATATCATCCGAAATGATCATTGGTCCATATTTCTTTGAGAATGAAGTCGGTGCTGCAGTTACCATCAATGCTGCTTAATACCGCACCATGTTGAAAAATTTCTTGGGACCAGCTGTGGAGAACCACTCACAAATGTGGTTTCAACAAGATGAAACCTCAGCGCTTACAGCAAGGCAAACACCGGGTTTAACCGTTCCCGATTTTTTCCTTTAGGGATATTTGAAAAAACGCGGGTGTACGTGAATAAGCCAGAGACCATACATCAACTAAAAATTAATATTCGAGAAGAAATTCGAGCGATAGCTCCTGAAATCTTGAAAAAAGTCATGGAAAACGTCTTAGAAAGAGGGCGACTATGCCAAGCTAAGAATGGGCACCACTTATGCGACGTTATTTTTCACATTTTAATTAATCAAATTCCCCATTGCACCTACAGTTAATTGTGGAAATCTATTATACGCATTAGATCTCACTACCATCAGCAAGAGCAAAGCTGTTAATAATTTCGCAGCAGCTGCTGAAACTTATCACATTGCTTCCTTTATCGAATAGCAGTCGTGTTTCAAACATACGTTAAACACGTAGCCACATTGTCTTTTAATTTGGATGGAAAACTAATCCACGTTATTTCTGGTGGATCAACAATGGATTGAGTTGCCATTTTAATTGTATGACATGTTTCTAGGAATTCGCCAACGAACACGGATCAGGAGAGAATATTGCAGCAGTAGCGGATTCAGAGCACCTTGACAGAGGATTCACATTTATTATTTAATATTTCAAATCGTAGAATACAAATATAAGTAAAAGAAAGTCGGTCAATTATCTGGAAAATTCCGAAAAGATCAAGAAAAATCGGGGAAAAATCCCTATTGACGAAGAAACAGATAAACGCGGGGAAAGGTTCGAAACGCTTGAGAAATAAATCTTGGGGAAAGTCGAGAAAAAACGAAAAAAATGACGCAACAATGTCGGGAAAGACGAGAAGGTGGAAGAATATTAGGAAAAATCAGCAAATATGAAGAGAAAATCAGAAAACCTTAGGAAAATTAAGTTTCGAGAAGCCATGAATAGTTGGAAAAAATCGGAAAATGGTTGTTAAAATGTTCGTCAAAATCAGAAAAAACGTCTGTAAAAATAAGAAAACAGATTTATCGGGATAAAATTGGGGAAAGTTGAGAAAGCCCTGAAGCAGTCTGAAAAAATTCAAGAAGTCTGGGAAATTTTGCGAAAAATCACAAATTGTAAGATGTTCAGTTGATAAAAGTCGGGAAAAATTTGAAAAATTATTAGGAAATGTTCAACTAAAGCTCGGAGAAATATTTTGGAAAGCCAGAAAAATGTTGGAAATAAAAGTGAGAAATGTTTGAAAAAATCGAGATCTTGGAAAAAAAATCAGATAAATTTAGTAAAATGCGGGAGAAATAGTCGGAGAAATATCCGAATACTCGGAAAAGGTTGGAAACAGATATATGTCAGTTAATTAGTCATAGAGAAAATCCGATGTTGCGAAGATTCGAAAATGATATGAGAAGAATCAAAGAAAATCGGAAAAAATGAGATGAAAGTAGAATATAAAATAAAACTCGAATCGGGAGAAAGTATAAAACGGAAAATTTTGTGAAAATGTCAACTATTGATGAGTAGTAAGCGACTGAATTTTTTATGTCCATTTTCTGGCTTTTTCCCTGACTATTTTCAATTTTCCCAACATTTCTATAAACTTTTCTACAAATTTAAATGACTATTCTTTCCCTCTTCGGGTTACTTTCCGACTTTTCAGATATTTCCAGACTTTCAGACTCTACATGCTTCAGATAAATTTTTTCGAGAGCAATTTATGCTAGCAGAACGTAACAGCAAATCTTGCCTTGAATTCGATTTATTTACATGTTGGAATATCTGCGAATATTCCCTCAACAATATCAAGCTAATAAAAGCCCTCTCCAGCTATCGAACTACATTTGAAGTTATCTCAAAGAAGGCATTTGCAGCAATAAATCAACATGTGTTGTTCCGTTTGGCACTATTTCAGATTTAGTATCAGCGGAAAATAAGCGTCTGATAGCGGCACGCTTATAGAAGAACCCAAACTTGCAGGACGAGAAGACAGATCAATTAGATACAACGGGACAGAAGAAACATCTAAACAACAAAACCTCACATTTCTTCTTCCACACTACATAATTGAGGAGCTAAACTAAAAACTAATTTCAAGATTTTGGGAACAAAAAAATTTCTGAGTAAGGAGCTTTTAAAAATATCATTGACGTTCATGACATTTTTTCCACCCTAATCTGGACAGAAATGTAAATTAGAACGAGTTAATTTCGACCAAAAAAATGCCATTAAATTTCAAATTTGAGAAACCGTATTATTAAGAGAAGATCTCAATTATTGTCGTTAAAGACTAAAATCTGTCTAGTCATTTGGTAGACAACTCTGGGGGTCGGACAACATGTCAAATATTGAAATAATTTAATGATTTCAATCAAAAGCCCTGCAAAACATAGCAAATATTCAGTAAAACTACTGTCAATTCAATTAAAATTAGACGCGTTCTAATGAAGAATTACATTTTCTCTAGTATTTCATGAATAAACGGAAAAGGTCAGGGGCTACCAATTATGTAATGACTAGTTCAGGGTCACCAATTACTATATAGGACAATGTAAAGCAAACAGAGATATTATTACCTATTGTTCGAAAATGATGTACATGCGCTTGTAATATATTTGAAGGAAATTTATGTGAAATCAGGTAATTGACAAATGAAGTTGAAATGACAATTGGTGTTGAAGAATTTTTTTTACAAAATTATTCATATAACCGATTCGCTAAAATTGTTATTTTTATTTTAATCGGTGATGAAAAGGTTCAAAATGGAAGAACTTATCTTCACTTAGCAGATATTGAGAGAAGATATTGATCTTATTCTGATGATAACGATAATCTTATATACAGATTCGGAACTTCCGATTTATCTAGTGGCGTGCGGTCAACATCATCATAGGGTTGTGCAGAATTATATGACCCCTCAACAAAATGTGACAGCTTTTATCATATGAGTTTGCTTAAGAGAACATTAGTCAGTGTTAGAGTGTATGCCGAAAAAAAAGTAAAAACGCGCAATGTTGCTTTGACAGTTAAGTAAAAATACAAAAATTAAATAGTTCAGAAAAGTTGAAATAGATCAGAAAGAAAAATCAAAAATATGTAAAGAACCGCACCGAAAAATCGAACATCTTGACATTTGATCCGGATTCCCTGATAATTTTCTTGGGATCCAAAAAAATGTAATGATGCAGGAAGATTATAAACTAGTTGAGGAAATATACAAAAATATCAAAACCAAATTTTTCGTACAAAAGCTCTGGAAAAATTTAAAAGCTCCCAGAAAACTTTATTTTCCGAACCTTATTTTTAACACTTTAAAATCAATTTTCTGTCCAGATAACAATCCTTTAACAAAATTTCAAATTTTCCCCTAAAAGTTCAAAAATTTGAAAGCTCGTTGAAAGCTTAAAACCAAAATGCCTTTTTTATAATTTGGAAATTAATTTTTATTCGATTCATTAAATTTAGATGAAATATGAAATTTTCGCTTTAAGCTTCCACAATCTATTGTAAGCGCAAAGAAAACTTTCAGTTTCAAACTTAATTTATACGTTTTAAAATCTGTTTTCTATCCGCATATCGGTCCTTTTACGAAATATCAAATTTTCCCAAAAAGTAGGCTTCAAAAATCTCGTAAAACTCATACATAGAATGAAAGCATACATTTGTGCAAAATTTCAGGCCGATAGAAGAATTTTTCAAGAAAGGGCGCGACCAAGGACAATGAATGCCTTCATGATAATTTGGCTTCAATTCAATTCATTTAAGATAGAGATTCGTAGAGATTTTAATTTTCCACAGATCTTTTAACGAAAATTAAAAATATAAATAATAAATTAAAAATTAAAATAATATTAGGATTAGGATGGAAAATAAATTTCAAAGCGTATAAACTCTTATCCGATACGATAGCTGTCGATGGAGAATACAGATCTTAGATCTTACAGCAATGAAAATTGGTAACGATTTTAATGATATTTCAGGTGTGCTCTGCTTTTTCTGCGCTTTAGACTGCACGCCACTGGATTTAATTCAAATGAAGAATGAGTTAGTAAAAAATATTAGAAAAAGATTAGCGCGTATTTATATTCATAACCTAATTTCATCCAGATTAGGAATATTACCAAATATGGTAATAAATCGATATCGATATCTTAACGGTAATGTTTTCGCGTGCATAATTCATCATCGACATTTATCAATAGACAAAGGAACTCTACATAATAAAATTAATAAAAAAAAATTACCTTTAATCGGGGTGTTTAGCTCTTCACCTACAAAGAGCGGCAACGAACCCGTTGATATTAGGAGCTCTGGTTTGTTTATCATTGTGTCCGGTGATAAAGGTTGTTTCTCTATCAATCCACTTGTATTTAATTCGTCGGTATTGATCACCAAATCGAATTGCATCAATTGATCGATTTCCGTATCCGTCAAGAGTGGTGTCAGTTGGCCGTGCGTTTGATTCGGTGTTGATGTGTGAGTAGTTGAACAAATCGTTTGTGATTCGTCTGTTTGTCGTTTTCTGTTGTACGTCGTTGAATCCAGTCGATTGGATGAGTTCCGGTACGTTATCCAGCCATGATGGGCAAATGGTTGCGCTGCTAGCGGGAGACATTTTGAACGGGACTATGGATTTAAAGTAAAGAAAATATATTCAGTATATTGGATGTAAATTATTAGACGGTAATAAAGGAAAGCTAGAGCTTCCTTATGTTTAAAAAAAAATAATTTATAAAAAAAAAATTGCCAATAAAATAATATAATTAATTATATTCTTTATTTATAGTTGATGTAACCTGTACCCATATTGATTTGTTATTTACCAGAAGTAGACGCATTTTAATATTTTTTTGGGGGAATTACTGTAGAAAAACAAATAAATAAGGTGTTTCTTGCATTAATAATTTGAATTTTTACTAAATCTAACTTAAATATTATTCGTAGTCTAAAAATTTTGATTTAGAAAAAAAAAATAAAATTAAAATATAATTGAATTAAATAAAAATGTCAAAACTTTTACTTTTATTTATTAATAATTATATATAATTAAATGTTCATATAATTATACTTACAGTTAATTCGCCGTTGAGTTCTGCAAAAATTTTTACGTGTGTGGGCTACCTAGCCAATGAAAAGAGTTAAGACTCCGCTTAACCTGTAAAATAGAAAATCATATCTATTAGAATAATCAACTCGATCAATAAATTATTTTATTCAGGATTCAAATCAGATCTTAGACATACCAATTCTAGGTATGACATACCAGCTACGGTATTGCGATAGTACCGCTAATAGGAATCCACAGAGAAATCGAAAATAAATATCAACGACCAGGGTTTCTGAGCAGTTGTCCAAATAAGAAATGAGTTGAACAAACTCAAATTCCTAACAGTAGATGGACATTTAGTGGTGTTCGATTTTCTCATACGAACCCTAACGGCCTTGAAGAGTATCAGTAAAAGTCAGTAAAAAGTTAGAAATAATCGGGACAAATTTGGTAATGGTGGAGACAGTAAATATGTCAGGAATGGTTTATTGAAAATTCGAAAATGTCGGATAAAATGGTCAGAAAATGTCGGTCAAAAGTACACGTTAACAGTAGTCTGGGAGAACTTGAAAAAAACAAAATCTGTCTGGTCGGGAATGGAGAAAAAATTGTGGGTAAAAAGCTAGTCAGATGTTAGGGAATAAGCCGGAAAAAGTCCGTAGTAACGGTCCATTTTCTAGAAGTAGTCAAAAACTCGATTTTGCCATTTCAGTCCTTTGTCACTTTTTAACAAATAAAAGAATTTGGACTCCCAAGTGATATTATTTGCCTACAAAAGAGATTGAATTTTAACAAAAAATTAAAATTCAGGTGGCGGCGAAATGGTTAACTTCTCCCAAAATAATTGTTCACGTTTCCACTATAACCTTTGGAGACAAACAATATTGCTTTGAAGACCAAGAAGGTGGATTGCTTTGAAGATATGCATAAGAATTCAATAGATTCATATGGGAGAGGAAATACCGACCATTCCCAATTTCATACGAATCCTTGTTCAGCAATTAAATTAAATTTCTTGGCGTTCGACGCAAATAACACGCTAAGTCTGCCATTAGTTAGGTCCAAGACTTTGGTCGTAAAATGACTGATGGAGAACTGATGGCCACATGGATATTACCTGATCAATCTAGACTGATCTCACGAAGTTAGTCAGAGAGAGCCTGAGAAGGACTTTTATTATCTATTTGGGACGACAATAATTATTGTATCAAAGATGACTGTTGATGACTTGTTGGAAATGGTTAAATTATACTCGAGTAAACAAGATATGTGCATGAGGCAGTTGATGACTGCTAATAACAATAATTTAAAAGTAATTATAAAATAAAGGGTATCTCCATCACTGACAGAGCAGCAACTGTCTCGATACTGATGAATTCACATTGCATGATCATTCTGGTGTCATTCAATACCAGGTTGGCGAAAATTATTAAAACCTTTAAGTCTGTCTATCCCGTTCATCAGTTGCGTCAGTCAATGAATTACACAATCAGTCTCACGTCAATCTGGCCACAATCTACTAAATATTCGCCTTCGAGTTCCGGTCGTCGAAATGATACTCAAAAATGTCTTTGATGTATCTATATCTATTGGTATTTCGTTTTTTTTTCACGATTCATTTGACTTCATTTTATTCCTTTTTCCTTCAAATTTTTTTTTCCACTTCCCGATCTCTTTTCGGCCCCATTATTTTTCCGCATGTTAACATTCCGTATCGTTTAAGAATTTAATTTATTTGTTGTATAATCTCACCATCTCTCTCACTCCCCCTGAAGCGACTTTCAACTATTGGGGACTTGAACAAGTTCCCACTGTTTCCCGACAGATGGCGAGCCTTTTTGCATCGGGCAAGAGTACAGTCAACTTAATCGTGAAGCTCCACCATTAGGCTCGAAATAACAGTATACATCAATCCGCCGAAATGTAAACAACAAATTTTTCATATCTTTGTCAAATTTCATACCAAAAACAGAGTATTCCCGAGGAATTTACTGCATTACTTTTTTCAACGAAAATCTGCAGCTGAAGAACATAAAATTGTTGTGGAGACTTACCGAAATAACATGCAGAGACGCATCAAAACAAAAGTAATGATTTTGAGTTTAAATAATGCTCTGGCGCGCCGATAAAGTTTGAAGGCGAACAATTGCAGGCATTACTCGATGAAGACTTATGTCAGACGCAAAATGAACTTGCCGAATCATTATGAGTTCATCACACAACAGTTGTCAAACGTTTAAAAGCATTAGGAATGATTCAAAAGCATGAGCCGTACGAATTGAATCTGACACGTCAGACGGGAGGTTTTCACGGGTGAACAGCCGAACTAACGATAAAAGAAAGGTTTTTTGCATCGTACTGTGTGACTGGCAGTGAAAAGTCGATACATTACGATCACCCGAAGCGTAGAAAATCGTGAAGTAAGCCCGGCGATGTAACATCATCGACGGTAAAGCCGAATATCTTTAGCTTGAAGCTTATGATGTATTAGGTGGGATCTGTTAGGTGTAGTGTATTATGAGCTGATCATGGGAGATCGCAACCGACTACAATTGATGCGTTCGAGCCGAGCAAGTTATTTAGCAGCATGACAACGTTCGGTCACATGTTGCAAAACTGGTGAGAACCTACTAGGAAATGCTAAAATTTTCATGTCCTACCACACCCGTAACATTCACCAGACATTACTCCTTCCGATTACCACTTCGTCAAATCGATGACTCATGGCCTGGAAGTAGCACGTCCAAAGACGTGTAATTTTTTCGGCACAGAAATCATGTGCTGCCAGAAAGATGGGAGAAAGTAGTGGCTAGTGATGGACAATACTTAAAATCACTTCTTGTTCTTTACTAATTTTGGACTAGTACTTGGTTTTTGTATTGTAATGGGGTTTTGTAAGTTCAATCGGGGCGAGTACGGAATAAAAACCCCCCTCCCCCCTAATAAATGTAAAATAAATATTAAATAACATATATTGTATATTACGGGGCTTCATTTCGAAACTTTCAGGCTCTTTAATATTAAGTACTTTCCATCAGCGGCGAAAATTTTCCCATTTAAACATTAGGAAACGTACACGTAAACTTGGGACTTTTTTTTCAAATTTCTATAACTCAGTGGCATTTTATGCTATCGTTTCGTCCAAAAATCCATTTTACTATGAAATAAAAAACGATCTACAAATGTGCCTATTACAGCGTAACTGTAACTCACATTGGTGAGTTTTTTACGGGCCACTAACTGTAATTTTCGTATACAATTTTTGTTTTTTTGCTGTTATTTCATAAATGACTAGACTTTGAGGGAAAATGTAAACGACAAATTTATAGGAAATCTAATTGTCTACAAAAAAGTCATGTAAACGAAATCTCTAAGACCGATATATTTTGGAGATATTTAGCTTTAACTGATTTATGATATATGAAATTTTCCAAAGCAATTGTCCAAACCCCCAGACCCTCCCCCTGTCTACGGCGTTGATTCTATCCGTGTATTCCACCGTGCGTTACCCGTGCTATTAGTTTAGCAATAAACGGATGATCTATCTATAGCTGCCGGGTCGTGACGTTGAAGGGCTTGTGGCGGCCCTTCTCAATTTTCCGTTCAAGAAAATACAACAACACGGTCTCTTTATAGTTTCTAAATAATATCTCTAGAATAGTACTCGAAATTAAATATGGGAAGCCCTAGATTAAATAACATAATATCGGAAAATGTCGGTATAAAATTTAGTTTAATTAGATTAAATAAAAATTGATTAATAATAAATCGTCCAACTACATCAAGAGGTCGTAATAGACTGACTTGCATAAATTCGTAAATTTCGAATTGTACCTTTATCAGTGTTCCTACATCTTTTACGTAGTTCTGGAAAATTGGGACAGACAGGCAGACATTGTGGTAACTAATTGTCATTGCTACGGCTCTAAAGTAGCATGCAGCAAAATTACATACGTTCTTCCAGCCTTATTATTTACCACTACAGACTTCCGATCCGAGGCCATCAAACTGACATCAAATGGGTCAAAAACTCCAGATATTTAAATCCGAAAATTAGCACTTACACAGATTACATTTTCTACGCAACAATTAAAATACTTGTGGTGGAGAGGGTTACTAACATTGTCAAGGTTATGTATGTTCCATGAAAGAACTTATGTACTTACAACTGTTTCCAAGTTGCAAATTATGACAATTTTAATATTGGGAGTATCAGTTAATAATGTCGATTTTTTGGCTTGAAAATGGCATTTATATCAATAACAAAATGAATGAGTACATTAACCAATATATTGCCCATCGTTAGCTATGACTTCCTCCCATCTTGTGGGAAGTTTGTTGATTCCTCGTTTGAAGAAGTCCTCATCTTTCGAGGCAATACATTCATCGACCCATTAAATAGATTGTTATCAATTTTCATTATCGAAACATGTAGTTATGATAATGGTAGATTTTTCATTGTATAATTATCTCTGACGCAATTCAAATTCAAATTATGATAATAAAAAATAATCAATTGTCTATCCGTGGATACAAATACATATACCGAATCATCCACAAATTATATTTCGTAGTTTCACGATTCCATAATGATTAGAAATATTAATTTCTCGAGTATGCTGGCTCGATGAATAATTTTAGAAGCAGGCTGTGTTGTTTTTTTGCTTTTACCGTGTTTTTATCATTATTTAAATAATATGATCGAATCACGTTACTACGGTTTGTTCTGGGAAATCACAATTTTGAGTGGGTGGCTGACCAAATTCAACAGTAGCGTGTTTCACATGTTCGTAGTCATGCTACTGTACCAGCGGTGTGACCCTAAACCATCGGTAGATAGAAATGTGAACTATATTTTCTATTTATTTATTTATTTACGACCGTTCATCCACATGTTTAAACTGGTGATCGCCGGCAACACTGTTCGAAACATATATTAAATCGTAGTACGCTACTGATTGCGTTGCTTCATACGACTCTTATAACCTTGAACAATTATAATAATGCGTTCTAAAGGTATATTTGTTACATAGTTCAGGAAGTTACTAAAAAAATCCGTAGGAACCGATAGCTTGCTTTAAATGTCTATTACAATTAAGGGGTTTTCATTGCATCAAAAAGAATTATATAAATGTGATGACATCACCCGGACTTACCCAATTTATTGATCGCTTTCTAACAAGGCGATTCAATAATTTATAAAATCTACGCCCCAGTACTAGGGTATCGATTTTTTACACTTATTCCTTTTTAAAGTACTTTTTCTATCGAGTCCTTTTCACTACCTTTTTTTGGCGTTATTCAACTAGTACCTTTGTACTTTAATATATCTTATCTCTTAAGCTTCTTTTATTTTTGCCTGATTATTCAAATCTATATTTCTATCACTGTATTGTAAAAAAAAATTCCATTAGCTGAATGAATTGTATGAACTTCTCGGGTTTTGAATTTTCTCGTCAATATCCACGAAATATACTTTTCAAACTGAATCTTTTCTGTGATGGCAGCAAATGGGCTTGCAAATGTATTTTGTATCCGTGTATTGTCTATTTCTCGATGAAAATTGTGTGGGGTTATCTTAATACATTTACATTTGAAATGTTGTTGTGGCGCCGTGGAACAAATGGAAATTTCGCTTTGAACTGAAAGTCAATGTTTGCGGATATTTCTAGTTTTGTATAGTGCTTAAAATTGAGTTTGAGAAGAAGGTGACATTGCACGAAATCATTGTAAAATGCGAAAATCCGATATTTATTCTGAAAAACACATTTCATTTACATAATTTAAAGATGCTACGGGGTTGTATGTTACTGGCAACTATTTATTTTCATGACATCATAATCAGACAATTAATTTCGAACTCTTGGACAGGAGATTTGCCGAGAAAGTTGTTAAACTAACGAGGAGGGCACATGCCAATCGGATTTATTTAATTTTTTATATTTACGGTGCGTGAAGTTCAGAGCTCGAATATCAATCTCCCATAACAGTTCGATGCACTTTTCTAAAATTCTCGAGAAAAGCGGCTTTGAAATTTTCGATGCAGGCTTCTAATTACTTCTCACCTCCCACGAAGTTTGTCCCATTGTAACTATACACGTCGGTGCAGTGTGCCCACGCCGTGAAACAAAACTTCTGAACGTTGCGATGAAAGTGGAAGTAGACAGGTCTGACTCGACTTTCAAGTGAATTGCTCGAGTCGCAATTTAGGAGTCTTGTGCATCGCCCCTTGTAGGACTTTAATGTTATCGGACCGGCGTTCGGCTGGGGCTGGTAACGTTGCCATGATTTGGCTTTCGGTGGCTCGTTTCTGATAGAAACCAGTCATGCGTTAGTGGATGTGATGACGTACGCATTGGCGTGCAGAAACAATCCAGTACATCTAACGAAAGATGATTAACAGTAACTGGGTTCTACCGCGGAGAGAGTTTCGGTAAATGTCGTCAACCATTAACCTTGTTAGGTGGCTATTACGAAGCAATACGACCTGGTGTTGTCGATTGTACGATAGCTGAGATCGCTGGAGACGACCTCCAACGCGCAAAATTAAGTTTAGAAATGGTCAAAATCTATAATCAAGCTATCTGCTTAATAAATCTGTTATCGGCAATAATAAATCTGTATTACTCATGCGTCATGCTTTTAAATTTTGGAATACATTTATTGGATAATAATTTTCAACGATTTACAATGAACTTCAGTCGATTTATAATCCATATTCATAATTAATATTTGTCTCCGCTAAGTGTTCAGTGATGAAACTTCCACGTATTTACATTTTACGTGCTTCAATATGACATTTTTAAATGTGCGTGTCTCATAAGGCATTCTCCTGCGATACCTGAGTCAATATTTTCGAATGTATAGGTGCGATTTTTGACTTTGATGTTATATACTACTAGGTACAAGCTGGGGCTATCGCGGACGATCTGATATAATTTGTGTCCTCTTTGTGGTTTTTTATATCTTTATACATTTTTATAGGCTTGTATGCATAAAATGGTATGCGATAAAATAATTTAAATATTCAATGGGATTTCCCGAAAAATTCAATGAAAAGATAAATTGTAGATAAACAGTTTATAACTAACAGCCTCAGATGTTTGTTCCTTAGTTGCAAACCTAATTCTAGCGTATGTGATCTTCAAGTTCTCCAAAAGTATGTTGAAACTTGTACAAGTATTTCTGATTGTCATTTCCCATGATACTCGCCTATCACTTATCGTCAAAAAACCATCAATTTAGTTGAGAATAACCAATTAAATCCAGCTTTTAAAATTCGACCCCACCAATACACCGACTTGCGTGCGATATCGCGGTGCTAATTATGTATATATATTCCTATTCGTACCTTAGCTTAAAAATGTAAAAACAAGTTTCTCGATAAGATTCGTTTTAGCAAATTAAATGACTCAGCATTTTGGCTTATGTATTACGTAGTCAAACATTTTCTTTATTTTTGTTAAAAACAGAAAAAAAACTGTTAAATTTTAATCTTCCTCGTGTAAAAGATATCATGAGGCGGTCAACAAATTTTTTCCGCAGGTGACTTGAAGACAGTTTCCCTTTACGTGATAGAGTTACAATCAATCCGTAACTTCAAATCCATGTATTTTTCGAAGTTGATACCTACCTGCTACAAAGTCATCTCTGCTACATGTGCCAATTGAGATAATTTGCTCTAAATGCTTTGGATAATATTTAACTACTGAAATCCAAGTCTACTATCCGATAACAATTGGTTCTGGTGGTAACGGAATACTAGGGAGAAGTTGTTTAACTATAGCTATTCTTGCTAGAGCACCATCGGTTGCGAAATATAAGACAATCATCATCATCTCGTCTTGTCCAAGACTGATGTGGTTTTGTGCCATAGCCTTCACCTCGATTCATTTTCCTTTATACTTTAACTTCTTCGATAACAGTTCGACGCCATGTGGCTTTGGGTTCTTTTCTTTTATGACAGCTCTGGGGCTCACCTCGAGCGCATTTCGGGCTATGACTGCTACCGGTCGTTGTAGAGTGTTGTCAATTCAATTCCACTTCCGTCTTTTGAGTAGGACATCTAGTTTTTCAACGGAGGTTACATTTCTTAGATCGTCACTTGAGATGACTAACAGGTCAAATTTCGGGTAAAATATTTTATAAATGCATTTTTGCCTTTTTCCAAGTTTCCAAACCCATATACGAAGTCGACAGGCAGTTAGTCCTCAATACTTTAATTTGTAAGTTTCTTGATATCTGTGAAGGTCACCAGACGTTGTACAGCATTCCAAAAGCTTGTCGATCCCTTTTATTTCTATTTTGCACATCTGTATCTTCATCACCTGGAAGCTCTTTACTTCATCTATTTGTACGCCAAGAAGAACGAAATGTTGATGTTTCGTTCAACTTGTAGTGCATATTTTCCAAATTTCTTCGTAATTTCGACGTAATTTCTTCTCCTTATTTTTCATTAAATGGAGAAAGAAGGCAATTATCATCGGTTAAACAAAGAAGTCCACTACGGATTCCGATTGTTGATGAGTAGAACACATCCTTGCTTGACATCAGCACGGACAGTAAACAACTACTCAATTATCCAATTGCGGATTTTATTTCAATACAGCTCGGTATACCCTGTAGGTAGAGTGAAGTGGTCCCAAATCGACCTGCTAGCTATATATTCAATTCTCGACGATGATTTTCGGAGAAAGACTTGTTTGTTAGCATCGTTTACTGTGGCTATCTGCAGCTTCTTGAGCCTTTACATGAGTGGTCTTTTGTATGTATGGGCGGTCTTAGAGATGCTTATTCAACCGGATATACTTTCTGCGATGGTTAGCTGCTGTTTATCGTTGTTCTGGTTACGATTTATTTCCAGTTTTAAAGCATTTCTGCTCTTAATGAGTTCCCATGTGGCATCTGATATTTATTCCTTCCTATCATAATTTATGTAACGTAGAATATTATCGGGATTATTCGATACTAGGCTATCGTAGATTTTTCGGCATTTTCTAAACCGTTTCACTTTTTTGATGTTTTTGAGCATGTAAAATATAAGCAGCATATAGTAGCTAGTAGATAAGCTTTATTCTTAGTTGACCCATACCCATTGGTGGTTCGCGTTGTAGACTTCCGAAAACAACATTTACTTGAAGAAATGCCAAAACACAGTGAGCTTCAAGACTTCTTCTTTCGCAAACTGGCCAAGTTTGTCCTAAATGTGACGCGAAGACACGACCACTCCGATTCAGCATTGTTTGATATAATGTCCAAATCGATATCAACACAAACTTCATGCCAGTCGTCAACTATCGACAATTTATATTGATCCTACAAAGATCCGCTCCAGTTTCCACTAATGGCAATATGATCTATTTGGTTTCGTGCTATGTCATCTAGAGCAGCGTCCATGGTTTCATCTATCGACACCCAAATTATGAACGGTTCAATTAGGAATTTTGTTCTAATGCTTATAGAATGGAGTTTTCACATATTAAACAATACAATGTAACAATAATTTTATTTAGTTTCACTTTCGTTCCGGCATTTACCGCAAAATAAGCTTTGAGTATAACTTTATGCCAATTTGAAATCATATCAAAATCATACATAAATCAAATTTACCAGACAATTTTCTTTCCCTCCCCATCAATAACTTACTTTTAAACTTATAAACTACCATTAAAATAAAGAGTAAAAGGGGAGACAGGTTCCAGGTAATCTTAAAATTGTAGGTTGTAACCTTGTAGTACTCTTAAACATTCACATCTTTCCCACCTTCGTTTCACCTGTATCATTAGTTGGTCAACAGTGGTACTAATTGATGGTATCGCTGGAAAACCTTGGTTCTAGTACATTAAAGGAATGCATTATCCTTCATGTTCGCCGTGACGATAACTAAACGCCGTGTATCACGGGGCTACTATTTTAAACAAAATATTTGACTAATAATAATTGCTAATTAGTAAAAAAAAAGGACAAATGGTGTTCTCATACCTCTTAACATCGTGACTAGCGTCATTGTCGACGTATGCGAACAACAATGATAGCGCCAACAAATAAACGATTTTTTGAAATTACGAAAGTTTTTATTATAGTTTTTCGGACCGGTAAAATTTTGACGTTGCATGAACAGTTTTTTCGAAACCATTAACATAACCACACTAACAATTACAATCCATAAATTGAAATACATGAATAATGCAACGTAATAATTAATAGATAAAATTGATAAAATATCCCGTAATTGTTCAATAATATTGTATTGCATGATACAATAGACTTCCAGTATATGAAGCAAAAATTTAATTAAAAGAGAACTAGATTGACTTTGTGCTCAAATTTGAATATCTACCCTGTACACTTTGATTTTCAATTTAAATGTACTAGAAGTTTTAATGTAAATTTTTATTTTTCGTTTCTTTTTTTTACCACAATTCAACTTTTGAATTATTTGTACCCAATTAAAGGAATTTAAATGAATTATATTTATTTATTGGTGTTCGTTAAATGGATACTCCCAATTTGCCATTAATACAAATATACATTAGGAAACTTATTTTAAAAAAAAATTGATTTATTTCTCTCGAAGATTTATTTTATTTTTAAATATTTGAAATATTTATTTTCTAATCAACTCTCCCTTTCTAATTTATCAGACTGATAAAAGCTACTAAATTTTTCACTCTTGTAAAAACTCATTCAATGATAACAGGAAATTTAAACGTTACGATCTTCTTTGTGCGAACTTTACATGAATACTGAATGTAAGAGGATTTTTCAAAGCAGAAATTGAAAAGCTTTCAACTTGGATGATGCAATCTTGCACACAGTTTCTATCATCTCTAAAATATCCTGAAATTCGTTGATAGGGATTAAAAGTATCCTGGGAAAATAGCAATATTTTAATTAAAAGAGTTTTAAATGCATGCGATTTTCATTTAGTATTAAATATTTAATAATTTTATTATCGTTCGGTTTGTCATGAGTCATCATTTTCTTTATAAAAGTCCAAGAAATATTATATAAACATGATTTTATCATATATTCAAACCGAAGGCTACATTTTCTAGCTTTTCATATAAAATTTAAATTATTTTGGGACAACGCACAGTGGCTCAGATTAATTAAATTCTGTTCCGTAGGTTGGCCCTATTCCGAATTGTTTAAATGCTTTAAGCTACATTACCATTGTCAATAAAACTTACAGCTTTCCGCAATATTATTGCTACGTTATTGCAATAACCGTTCCCGCTGGGACCGATATTGCAGGATTGATATTGCGCGCAAGTTCATTACGGCAAGAAATTGCGAACAAATCCAAAAGTGGTTCCCACTCATTTTTTTTTTATTATTTATTTGCAAGTTTTATGACATTTCCTGCAAGATAAAAAAAAATCGTGCTGAGAATTTTTGTTGGGTTAGTTTATTAAAATTTAGGAATATAATAAACAGTTAGTATCAGAGAATTTAAAAGTAACAGGAACGGCAGTACAATGAGAGCGTAAAAAATTACATGTATTTTATATGGGACTGAATCCTCTCCAAACGTGTCCGAGGTGCCCATTTTCAAA
>JANTOP010079548.1:0-20914 GCA_027564815.1 Symmerus nobilis | reverse complement strand
TTGCACTTAACCCAATCGGTACCATCAATTCGCTTGACAACGGCCCTCGCATGGCACTTATATTTATGAAATACGGCACATCGCCAATTCGTCGATCCCATACATACACGATCTCGGATAAAATTAAATTGTCCGATACGTAAGATTAGGGCACCACGCAACGAACGACCGTATTGGGCAGGAAAATTATAACCTATTTACAGAAAAAAATTATATTAATTAGGGGAAAAAAATGATATTCACTAAATTTAATTTTTAATCTCGTCATACATTAATTTAGACAAAAACAACAAAGAACAACAACAAAAAACAAAGAACAATTTTTAAGAATCATTTCGGTTAACAATATTGAATACAATTTAATTCGTTGAAAGTTTTTTTGTTATAAATTAATATTTAAATTTCAAAAAAAAAAAAATAGAAAGATCAATAGCCACCATTTTAATATCGTCATCCATTTGATAAATCAAACGCATCACAATCGTTTCGGCTTCGTTTCGATATAGTTATGTTCGCTAAGTCTGGATTATCTTTAATGCTAAGGAAATTAAAATTTAATATTTGTTCGTACGATGGTTCATGGGTGTGCATTGGGGCGGTAATTCGAACCCAATCGGCACCACGAAATTGCTTCGATATTGCCCGAGCACGACATTTATATTTCTGGAACAGAGAGCAACGCCAATTCGTTGATCCCATGAACATTCGATCTCGTATAAAATTGAATTCACCAATGCGTAACACCAGGGCACCTCGTTGGGATCGACCGTATTGAGCGGGTATATTAAAACCTTTAGAAAAGAAAAAAAAACAATGAATTAGTAAACATTTTATATTTTAGTTAATTAATAATACATTTTCAAAATTTCGAAATATTAATTTAATTTCTTTTTTTAACAAAAACATTTATTAATAAAATTAATTAAAGTAATTAAAAATGATGGTGTATGTGATTTCGATGCCATTATTTGAATACAGTCTTGAACGTTTGCATCTTTATTTAATGTTTAAAAAAATTTTTCCGTACATACAATATTTTTTACGATCCTGATTTCTCCGATTCGATATGATTGATTGCCGAACATGAAAATATATGTCTAAGAAACAATATCAGAATTATTTTATTATACATCGTGATTATTATAACATATTGTCCATTAGCCACTTCACACCAATATTGTAACTTCTGCTATTTTAAAAATTTATTTTAATAAAACAAAATATTTGTAGTTGGTAGTTTGATTTAATTGAAAATATTTAGTAAAAGTTCTATGATAAAAGAATATTTACTGAATAAAACAACACAAAAATTATACAGCGCCATCTATTTTATATCTCTTATCTGTTTAACCATATGCACAATCGGATCGACTGGTAATAATTTCTCATCAATTTTCAAATGGCTCGTATCGAATACAACATTGCCATGAGTATGTATTCCTTTAGTAACCCTTATCATACATTCGTTGTTATTAATACGTGTTATAGCGCGCGCCTTACACATATATCGACTATTACTGCTGAACGAACAGCGCCAATTTGTCGTATGTGCAAATTCTTTATCCTTAATGAATCGATTGCCGTACAACACCAAAACTGTTCGGCCACGTTTCGTTACTTCAAAATAGGCACGATTATTGACTGTAATGAGAATTGAAAGAATATATTAGTAATGATGTCAAATTAAGATGGCCGCACGTTAATAGATATAAATTAGCAAGTCAAAATGGTGATTACAATTTCCGTGAAACAAAATGATAAATTAAATTTTCTTTTATTCTCCACAGTTTATGTTTTCTCTTAAAGTCGACAGAAAAAAAATTACATTCCATAAATTTCAATTAACAAGTGATAAGACTAAAACATTTTAAACCGCAATATGTTCGAAAGTTAAAAGTTTCGTATCAAATTTGTTTGCAAACTCTAAAAAATCTGATGCACACAACTGGGTTGTATCGTTCTTATAGTCCGGTGAATGGGAATGCGGTGCTCCAGATATTCGAATAGTTAACTCGGATTTTGATTTCGATGTGACAACGGACGCTCGACACCCGAATTTAACGTAACGTGAACACCGCCAAAACACATTTTTGGCGCTCTGTCGATTTTCAACGAAACTGTAACCGGCGTAAATGAGCATAGTGCGTCCACGTTGTGTTTTCGAATATCTAATAATGGCATTGTTGTCTCGGTGATAGGCTAAAAAGAGACAATAAAAAATATTAATGATATTAATTCTATTATAAATAAAAAAAAAAAACATGTATGATAAAAAAGCAAAATATATTAAAATTTTAATTTCCGCATTTGTATTTATTTTATTTTATTTTATCTTTTGTGCTTTATAAATTAAAAAAAATGTTTTACTTTAAGATTCATTTTCATATGTACAAGAAAAAAATGATATCATATTCCTATAAATATACTACTGTGGATTCCCCCAGTGTGCTTCTAACATATAGCTGAGGGCGCCATCTGCTACATAATTCGGTGTACCAACTTTATGACTGTATCGGCCACGTTTTGATCGAATGTGAACATGTTTCGCGTTACTGACTTCAAAATGTGGTTGAACACCTTTATACATTGTAATGCGAGCTGGACATTTTAACGATTTCGTCGCCATGTAACTGCAACGCCACAATATTTTTTTATCGTTTTCGGTCATCCATAAGTAACGGGTGCCATTTGCAATGATTGCGGGACGGCCACGTAACGATTGTGTAAAATGGACAATAAGTTTGCCTGATTTTTCTTATTTATTGTTTGTTTAATCGCACATCATAAAAAGTTTAAAAAAAGAAAAGAAAAATATTTATTAATTAGATTAAAAAAAATATAAATTAACAAAAAAATGGACTTCCTTGTCCTCTATAAATCGTTACATAAAAGTATCAATTTTAGTGATATATTTATTTTATTTAATCAACTCCTATTTAAGAACAAATTTCATGTTAAAAGTAATAAACAATAAAATGACAAAACAATATTCTATTCCTTATCAAATCTCCATTTTGTTCTTATAATTATAAAATGATGTATAGTTGTTTATTTTTTTCTAGTATGAACATGATTATCATCTAATACAACGACTCGTATACTTGATTCCTTTGTTGTTGCAACCGTTGCTGGACAATTTGATTTATAATGTTCGTGGCACTTCCAAAATACTAACATTTTTTCTTCAGATTCCTTGAAAAAGCGCCATTGATCAATCAATAAAATACATTCACCATCTTTCGATGTAGTAAATTCAACATTACGATATGATGATTTCCCCTTCGGTTTATCATTCGATCTTACAATTATTGTTTCATCAATTTTATCCGCTTCGATGATCGTTTTTGATGATTGATTACCGACAATTGATTCCGTTTCGTTTCGAATTCCTTTCTTATCTGCTACGCCAATGTCGATAAATCGTTATGAAAAAGAGAGATAGAGAGAGAGAGAGACGAGAATAAAAATCACATAACGTTAATTGGTAATTTGATTAAAATTTTTTAAATATAATGAAAATAATGTTTGGTGTAACAAACTTCATTGTTTTAGTTTTTATTTTATTTATTTAAATTTATATGTTAAACAGTCAGAAGTTTCTTTTTGTATATTTTCATAGAACAGGCAGGATATTAACGCCTTTTTATTAATTAAATTGTTTTCGGACATTTCCTGATGCCACAAATCTGAAAATAAAAAAAAAATGTTAATATAAAGATAAATATAATGTTAATATAAAAATAATGTTCCTTTTTAAATTACAATTACCTTCTATTAATGAAGCATTGCATAACTACAAGCATAAAATAACAAATTATATTTTCCTTAAATGTTTTATCAAGAGATGTTTATTTATATACAAAAATTGTTTATCAACAAATATTTTACATTTAGCAATATTTATGAAATTTCTTCATATGAATTTATCCTAATTTTTATATACAAATTCTTATATATAATTCCTTCAGATTAAATTAATTATGGCCAAATGTTTTTTTTTTTTTTTTAAATCAATAATAAGATCATTTTTTGTAATTCGCCGTCGTCATAATTATTCATTCCTTTTCAATTTATATAATATATAGTTTAGAGTAACAAAAAACCAAAAATACCACAAGGAAAAAATACCAGCAGCTGTTAGATCTGAACATAAGATAGTCAGTCGACGGTAAGTCGGTCAGAAAGACATTCAGACAGTCAATTTCTCAATTTGACGATTCACTTTCCTGCGATTTCGACGGGTGCCACTTATGTAATATTTTACACTAGACCGGTTCTTATTATTATTATCGAATTTCAACCATAACACAATCCTCAAATATTCTCCTAATTAATAAGAAAATCCCCTCCCTTTCAAAAAATATAATCCGTGAAAATTTAATATTTAGAATATTTAGGTATATGAAATTACTAGTTTTAGGTAAGATTGAAAATGTCCTATGTTTCTTTATGACAAGTCTCCCAATTATATGTCTTACTACATGTACACAAATGTATTTAATATCGTTGGCATAGTATAGGTAATTGCTTACGCTTGACTAAAAATATAAACGGCGACGGCAAATGATATATAACACAAATCTTAAATTATAAATTGTTATGATTTACTGTATAGCTACGAAATCATTTGGAAATATATGCAGACCAAAATAAAATGAACCAACGTTAAAGACATTTTATCCTTCTCTTAAGGGGGATAATACAAGTAGCCGGGGAAAAAATGCCAATTTAATTTTTTTTTTTTGAAAGAACAAAACGTTTCTCATTTATGAGATTTTGCTGTAGTTTATAATATAATTAAACTGTTTAAATAAATTTTTTCATTAAAAAATATTGCAAAATGGCGTCATAACGTGGTCTCCTAGGAGGGTTGTCCTAGGCAGTTGTCCGATTGTGAAATTTTCACATACAAAATTTTCGTCTTAAGCAATAAAATAGTACTTTTTAAAAGTGATTTTCATGAACTTGTAGGTATGAGTTCAAGAAAAAATTTTATCACGATCGGTCAACTCGTTTTAAAGTAATGTGTCTAACAAAGAAAATGTAGATTTGAGTAAAACGGGCTTAAAAGTTACATATATATGCGGCTGAGTATTGAGGTGAGTCACGCTGTCAAGCAATAACTTCGGAACGGCTACGAATTTCAGTTCAAAACTTGACCACCGTATTCTTGAGATGTTTAACTAACATTTTACTTTTTAATCGATATTTTTATGCCACTACATGTATTGCCCCACTTAAGATAAAACAAACTAACATATTCATTAATAACGTTGGATAGAAGACGGATGATTGTGCGTATGTAACATTTTAATTTCAGGCCGATTTCTATCAATAATTAGTACTTGCGGACATTTATATTTATTGTAGAAGCTACATTTCCAGTATTGTTTATTTTTATTGTGCCGATTATAACGGAAAAATCTACATCCATTCACCAACAACACCAATGATCCGTTCAATTTTGATCGTGTGTACTCAAATGTCACTGGTATGCTATTTATGATAACGACACATCTTGGAATCGGCGGTGGGATAATCACATCCATTTTTGGAAATTGTTGCACACAATCGTATTGTTGTAGCATTTGTTGAATTCGATAGTATCCCAAAATGTTTTGTTGTTCTGCGTTATGTGGTTTCTCTAAAATGGAAAAGAAATAAATCGAAAACCAAACGAATTAATAAAAACACATTTATTATTAATATTTTTATACGAGATCCATTAAATAAATATAGTTGGATAAATCAAAATCGATTATTATTTATTATTCTTGCTTTTTTCTAATTACAAACAATTTACATAATTATTATCAGGCATGTCGAAACGGGATACGAAATGGCCGTTAAAGAACATCGGTTTACAATTGCAAAATGGCACCTGTTCAATACAGCTGGTTGATCTAATCTATTGTTGATTAAAAAATCCACTAAAATGAATTTCAACCTAAAAAAGTATTAAAGTTAGTTTAGGAAATAAAATGAGTATTTTCTTTACCATTTTAATGGAAGTTCGTTGAAATTATTTATTATTCAAAATCGTTTCGAATTGAAAGAAAATCAATTTTATTTTATTTATTTATAATTTGATCAATGATTATTATTATTATATTAATTATTGTTTTTAATTCGAGAATATAATTAACATATCTGTCATATATTCCTAGATTCATTCATTTGCTATTCTCTCCAACTGTAATCGATAAAATGATTATGATCGTGCAACAATTTTAAATTTGAACTTAATTCATCGATTATAGCTATTGTTGGACATTTACATTTATAATAATGGCTACATTTCCAATATTGCTTTGTCTTACGCTGCCGATTGCGAAAGAAGCGGACGCCATTAATGACAAGTAACCGGGAACTACCCTTTTTGGATGTTAAATATTCAATTTTAACTGGATGATCGTCCAATTGTCGCAATGAATTTTGATTTATTGCCTTCTTATCTACGAATAAAAAACCAAAACAAAACATATTTTAAAAATAAAAATTACATAAATTATATAATAAGTTAATGTAAAAAATGGATTAATATTTTATTTTGTAAAAAGTCTTATTTAATATATTATTTTTTAAATGTTTTATTTTATAATAGCTATATTAACAACAGAACATTTTAATTATAGACAATAAAGAATCAACTTTCGGAATTGATATAAACGTGACAAACGTTCACTCATGATTATGTTCATAATACAATTTAATATCGGATTGTTGAATGTCAACAATAACAATTTGTGGACATTTTGTACGATTGTAATGACTACATTTCCAATATTGTTTATTTTTTCGGCAACGATTACGAAAAAATCGAACGCCATTCACTACCAACAGCTGGCTACCATTTTTCTTTGACAATGTAAAATCGAATGTTATCTCTTGTCCATTTATGGAAACGGTCCGTTTACCTGGCAACCATTGATCAATCGTTTTTATTTCAGGCGGCTGTCGGGTCCGCTCCATAGATTTTTCTATAATTTGTTTCCGCCATAAATTCAAATCATCATTTCGATTTGTATCGAATTCAAATTGACAATATTCCACATAATTATCATAGAATTTTTTTCGCAAATAAGCTGGAATAGAAGTAAAGAGAAAAAATTCGATTAATATAAATATATGAAATCTATAGAGTATTTAAATTTAATAGAAAAAAGTCGTTAAAATATCTTGCTTACCTACCTTTTCAACAATAATATTTCTCTCCTGTTTTCCAATAAAACTAGTCTTATATATTTCTATTCTTTATTATTTAGAATTTAATTACAGATTTTAAAAATTAAATGAAAAAACGTATGTTCTTAACTTCCTCTAACAAAAAAATATTCTATCAAGAAACTCGATCGGCAGAATGTTCGCCAAAAGTAATTGATTATTTATTTATCAATTTTGATTAAACTTTTTATAATTTTTGAAAATACAAAATTCGTTCGAACACTATTTCAAGAATCGAGTTTCGTGATAGATTCAAGGTGATGCTCGAGTACAGCCATTTTCCCACCATATAACTATACAAAATGGCGTACGACGACCCAAAGCTACTACTTCACATATTCCTCTGCAAATGGTAAATGATTATGTTCATTTCGTGTGAAACAGTCATCGTATGCGTCCAATAATGTGATCGCTCGTCCTTTACATCCTTGCGATACATATGTGCAACGCCAATACACTTTGCGGCTACTACGATTTTCCACATGCTTATTGTATTTATAGCCTTTGTACACCAATTGACGGATACCACTATCGGTTCGAATGAAAATCAAATCACCTGCTTTCGTTTCTCTCGACGAACGGGTCTTTACGTTTCTTGAATAGTTGTAAAGTTTTGGTGTAGAGGTATAACGATATTTCCCATAACCTACAATTAAAAAACGGTAAACAAAAAAAAAATTATATATTAATTAAATGAATTTATTAAGTTAATTAAAAATGTCTGAGAAAAACGACAGGGGAATGTGTAGTAAAAATTTATATTTATTATTTTCTTAAATAAAATGTAAGATTACAACGATTTGTTCTCGATAATGATCTAAAATTACTGGTATGGTGGATGATTATGTTCTCGTTTTATTAAGAAATCGTCTGAATATCGATGATCAGCTATCGCTCTCGCGCCACATTTTGTCACTTTATAACTGTTGCACCGGTAGTAAGTTTTCGATTGATACGTTGTATGTTGAACGTACAAATACCCATCTCGTTGATGATATCGACCGCGTCGTTTAGAAAACGTTATACTCATTTCTTTTTCGTAGTTAAAGAGTCTTCTTGTAGGACCTACAAAAACAATAAGCGAGAAAAAAAAGAGAATTTTTAATTTAAATCCAAAGTAAATGTAACAGTTTCAACATTTACCGCGCCAGGTAAAAACAAAAATCTTTAAAACATTTTGTTTTATTACATAATATTACTTTCTTTTTCCTAGAAAATTCTTATTTACAAAATCAGTATATTTTATAAAAATTTTAAAATGGCGTGTGATTATGAAGGGCTGATTTTATTAAAACGCGATCAACATCACCTTCCATCCATGTTAAAGCGCGTGCCTTACATTTATACATGCCGGCTCTGGCACATGACCAATAGATTCGATTACGTTTCTCCTTGTTTCGGGTAAATGAATAATGACCAATCTTTAGTTTATGGCATCCCCGGGAACCCGTTACATATTGGAAATCTAAAAATCACAAAAACAAATCATGAATTTGGAAATTAAAAAGTTTATAGTAGTATTTTTAATCCTACATATAATTTCTGGTCATTTCTATAGTACGAATTTTGATTATAAAATATCAATACGGACATTATTGAAAACAGAAGAAGAAGAATAAGAAGAAGAATAATAATCATCATCGTCATTATATCCATATTTTCTTCTATATCCATTATTCCGCGTCGTAATCTCTACACAGATGTGGATTGTACGATATGTCAAAATATGTCACCATGAAAGTGCATAGAGATCCTGAAATACACCTACACAGCGATCAGAAGCGATTCCAGAAATAAAACCAATTGCTATATTACCTTCAGTCTTCAGTTATATGAAATGAAGAATGGTGGTGATGATGGAATAGTGATGGAGAAGAAAGAAAAGAATATGGATGATGACTAATTCTCATGCCATGCATTCTGTATTGAAAATAGAAATATAGAGAGATTAACTGGTTCAATCCTGCCAGTCTGAACCTATAGAGCAGGAACAATGACTTTAATAGTGGTAACTGACCGTAAGTGAAAAGCTGCCCAAAGAGCAACAAAATGATAGTTGCTGAATATATCAACCGATATTAATTATGCAGTAATGGCAAAATTGAAGAGGGCTTGGATGTTCATATTGCGGATTGTCATGTACGGATTCCAACCAAGTTTTCTACAATTTTTTCTAAATGAATTTAACATTACAACTCTATTCACCTTTTCTTTAAGTTAGCACAAATGACTAAATTTAACATGGCATATGGCACTCGATATTTCTTTCTCCCAATAATTTGATAATTGCCCCCCCCCCCCACCCCCAAAACAAAGGGGTTGGGATAAATTGCGGAGTGAGCGAAGCAAAATAATGAGTACTGCACTATAAGTTCTAATATTCAAATACTTTTTTTTTAGCTTTACTTTTAATAAATGTAATGTTAAATTTCGCAAGGAAAACTAGGTTTCAAATTGAATTTGAAATTTTACTTCCGATAAGGAAGTTTGAGAATTTTATTGCCGGTTCTGTAGATTACAAAAATGTAGAAAACCCAGTCATATAAATTCATAATTTCATACAGGGGATAAAATTGTCCTAACAATTTCGAGAAAAAATAGTTGTTCCGTTACTCCCAACCTCCTGTTACGAACATTTTATTAATCTTTCGACTAATTTCAAAATAAATTATGAAAATTTCGAAAATCTAAATATAATTGTAATATGTAGTTAAATACAAAATTAGCTTCGATTAAAATTACTCTATTCCTATATTGACTCTATTCTTCAGATCCTTTAGTTAACATCAAAGAAATTAAAATTAATACAAAATTTAACTCACTTTCTGACTGGTTGATTATCGGCATTTCTGGTTTCACATCTGAAAATAAATACAAAAAATATTAATAAAATATTGAATTCGAGAAATAATAAAAAAACTGACCTTTTCTAACAAAATATAAATTTAACTCAATCAATTCAAAAATCAATTCTGTTCTAAAGTCTGTATAATTAATTCAAAAATACTTAGCAAATTAAATTTTAAATTAATTTAATATAAAATATTATATTTTTTTATTTTCATCACTGAAATGTGCGGCGTAGTTCTTATATTGTATAAGTATGCAGCAGCCCTCCAGCGTCCACTACTTAAATTTCTCGATCATGATTATGGACATTTTTCAGCGTACACATATGCGGATTTACTTCACTTGTTACAGCTCGTCCCTTACAACCCGAATGCCATCGACTACATTTCCAATAGATATTATCACCATATTGATGATTTTTTACATAGCGATTACCGCCAAATTGTAGCAAATGGTTACCTCGTGCTGTTGGTTGATAGTGTATTAACATGTCGGAAACTTCCGTTGGTACTATGAACTTGGTAGATATTCGACGTTGTTTTAAGCCTTTCTTCTGCTTGATGATATATTTGTATTCTAAAAATAATGGTTTAAGAAAAAAAGTAGATTGATTAAAATAAATTGAGAGGGTCTCAAATCACCTTAATTATCACAATTAAAATAGATTTATATAGATTTTAAAAATATTTATTTAGATTTTAATATTTATTTTATAATTTTAAATAAAGTCCGATTTCTTTTCAAAATTTTCTTTTGTTTTTTTTTTTTTTTGTCGATTTATGTCTGTTCAAAGAGGAGATCGTCTGAGTAAATCGGAAATATCACACAGTCTTATCTTCGGATCGATTATAGAAATAGGCTTGAGTTTTTGTTTCCTGGGAACACATACACTATGTAAATGTTGCAATTGGAACGTAATCAATTCAATTTTTCCGTTTACAATTTCCGTCACGCATGTAGCATTACAATGAATGCTACCCTACATATATGAAGAACAAAAGAAAAGAATAATGTTACAAAATGATTAAAATTAACAATTGAAAAAATACTTACTTTTTTAGAACATGACCAATATGTTCGCTCTTTCCGTTGTCGATTTTTTATGAAATGATAACCATCGATTACCAATAACTGAGAATTACGCTGACCACGCGCAAACGATACGTTCAAATTGTATGCACCTTAAAGAAATAATTATAAATAACTATTTATAAATATAAATCGAATATAGTTCGATAAATTAAACGAATTATTTGTTTTTTTGTTCATCATTTAATTTTCTTCAATTCGTTCAATAAAATTCATAATATAATTCGCAATATAGCATTGTTTTGAATCCCTTAATTTTCATTTGACGATATCATTGTTTGCTCAATGCGCGACCTAAGAGTAATTGGTTTGGTTTATTTTTGTTAATTTATGAACAGTTACAAAATGGTCTACTTTTTGTTAGATATGACCAATATGATCTCTACAGAGTTGGTATGTAATGAAATTTGTAGCATCGATGCTCAACACTTGACGTGTATGTATTCAACGGGAAAAGTATGAAAAAAAAATCTGAGATTAAGAAAATCGTAGACTTTCATCTTAAGAAAAGGTAGTAGCATGGTCACTTTCCCAAGCAAATTACGTTAGGCGTTTCTAATATTTCAATATATTGCAAATTTGCTGCTAAAGACCAACAAATGTGAATTTATTGAAATTTATTGAAACGTATTGTATATTGTTGAATTTCACCGATTATAAACAATATGTTTCACTTCTCTGGTTAAATTTGAAAACAATATATGACATATCCATATAGATGTCCATATTACTTCCACCTAAAAGAAAAATTACAAATAAAAGTTATTATAAATAATTTAATTAAATATCGCAGGATAAATTAAACAAATTATTGTTCTTCTTTTATCATTTAACTTTCTGCATTTCTTCAAAATTTAAACATTTCTTTTCATGTTCTCAATATAACTTTTCTTTTAAGTCGATTCATTTTTAATGCTTTCAACGATCCATAACGACGAGTTTCTGTAATAACGCCGTGATTATGATCCTCCTTTACCGATGCCAACATATTGTCATACGTTTTAATTCGGGCCCGACATCCTAATACAGCAAATTGCGTACAACGCCAATACACTTGAGGGCCACGATGAACATGTCGATTAAATACGTGTTGCCGATATTGTAATTGTCTCGTTCCGTATTTCGTTTCAATGTATATTGGTCCATCGAATTCGTCAATATGAGCTAAAAACAAAACAAGAGAAAACTAAATTTCGATCCGATTAATATTGAATTAATATTGAAAACAAAAAAAAAAAAAAACTCTAAAATTATTTTTAAACCTTTATTTTCGATTTTTTCTTCGATTATTTACACATCTAATTTAAATAATTATTATCTCATAAAATGGACGACAGTGTCGACATATTATATTTAACTGTTTCACTCATTTTAAACAGTCGGCTTTAGAATGGGGGCAAATTGAATCTATCGATCCGCCACGTAACTCGTTTAGTACAATACGCCCCGTACATGATTTACGTATACAAAGCCAGTGACTGTAGTATGCACGGCCCAACAATTTCTGATATACTTGACCTTTGTATTTAATTCTATCCATTCCTTTTTTAGTGTTATTTAACGATTGTATAGCAAGCCAGAACTGATTTGAATTGTCTGAAAAGTATAAAATTTAGTAAAGAAATGCGAGGATCATAATTTTGTTTTCAAAGAAACGAAAAGAGATATTTCATGGGTGACACAATATTAAAAGAAAAATTTCAAATAAATGGAAAGTTTTATTGATTCAATGATATTACACAATAAATTTAGATAATAAAGATGTCGTTACATTTTGAAACCGTGACTATCTTGAAGCTTTTTTACATGTTCATACAAATAATGATCAACTGTCTGTTTGGATAATTTTTGTTTGCTAAAAACAAGCAAAATATGAGCTGAAAAATATAACATATTGTTTATCTACTAGAACATTATTTGATTATCCACAAGTCATAACATATTAAGCTCCTTTTAACCATTTCTCGGAGATTGAATTTTAAATTAAAATTTTCATACGAAAAATCCATGAAATAAGCTAAAGTACTTTATTAAAACAATAGTTATATTAAGAAAGTTTTAAATGTATAAATTCTTTAGACGTACTATTGTCGAAGATATTCTGACTTTTTTTCAATTGTAGCGTCTAAAGTTTAGATATACATCTTCTTACTATGAAAGAACAAGACGAGATAAAATAGCTTAGGATCAAAAGAACCTCTTAAGTGGCCATAAGATAGTCTAGTTAATTGTCAGTAATTTTAGTTGATTATATCTTAGGCTGGTCGTCCATTGGCGCCGTACAATGCACTACTTAGTCGGTCGAGTACGGAACCAATGCACGACATTCAATGACATTTAATTTTGTTTTTATGTAGACATAAGACATTATGACTGTGGTTAAATATTTATAATATTAGTATAAATTAAAAATCAACAAACTTAGAAATGATGAAAATCGGCTGGAATCAGTCATTTTTAAGCTACATTGTCCATATCGATTTAACTTTGCATTGATTAATGCTTCGGATCCGAAAACTAGCTCAGCCAAACGTCCCGTATACACATCGGGACGTTTTGTAAAAATGTTTGACAGACTTCGTTTTGATATATACACTAAGCTACCCGAATGTAACGGAATCAAATCAACATCATTTAATTGACTATTTTGCTGTTGTATTGTCACAATTTCAATTGGTCTAACAGCTCGACTTTTCATGTTTCTCGTATTGATAATTCGATGAACTAAAATTTGAAAAATAAAAAACAATATTCCTTTTATCAAAAATTAAATATTATAATTAAAATATGAATGATTTTAAATAATAAAATTACATTTGAATTCAATTTATTGCGTTATTTATTGTAATCAAAAATACTAATTTCTATCATAAACACATTTTTTATCCTCTCGAAAAGATGTTCAAGTAAGCTCTTCAAATTTCATACATTTCTCATTTGATGAGGTGGGAATATTAAGAACTAGTATTTATGTCCCTGATTATCACACATCCGAAATCGATGTCAAAATTACGTAACTTTGCCCGTAGAAAATTTTACTTTAGCTTTCATAAGGCTGTACGTAAAATACGTATTCTAGAAGAATGTTTAGCACACAATTTGTCCCAAAAATTGTTCTTCTATATATAAAAAATATTTTTTATAACATTTTTCATTAATAGTTACTTCCAAAAATGATTTGCAACATTCGTAGAATCAATGTTCGACATTAATTCGAAATTGTCTTACAAAAAGGTATACTTTATGTATCTATCTTAAAATGAAATTGAAAAATTAAACCACCAAATTTATATACGTTTACGGGTAAACTTCGCATTATACGCTTCAAATTTATAGCCTAATATTATTTTTTTTAAATTATTATCTGGAAAAAAATGGTACATGGACTGTTTAAAAAGTTCTAAATCTAATTCACTTTAATATAACTTCTTTTATTTGTATATTTGTTTATTTATCTAGTAAATTTTCTTAACATAAATTATAGAGTTGTTATAATAAAACTTTCATAAACATTCCGTTCCGCTTGGTGTTTTGTGACGGCAAATTTCGCCTCGGCCGCTGCAATTTTCTCTCGCTTCAATACACGTTTCTTACGGCGAACAATATCTTCGTGGGTGTGATACCGATTCAACGGTGTCACGGTATCATTTATCGTATAGGCGCGGGACCGACACTTTTGTGTCCACCATTGATTGCAACGCCATAACTTTTTTACCGCACCATCTTGTGATAGCTTTACAGTTTTTTCAAAAATAAATGGTTGTCCACAATAGATTAATTGTTCACGACCTCGTGTCGTATGTGTAAATATAGCAGGTGCTATACCATCTTTATCCTCATCATCGATCGCTTCACGGTTAATTTCCTCTACCGTTTTAATGCCACAGACTGAAAATAACGATAAGAAAAGATAAATTTATTAATTTTAAAATGAGTAAAATGTTACTCCAAATTGAATGGTTTTCTGTTTTAAATTAAAGAAATTTTTTCTTAACTGTTTACTTTTATTAATTTCAAATTTTATAAAATAAAAATAATATTATTAAATTAAATTAATTTAATCGTGATTATGACGATTTTTTCCTAATTTAATTCCTCCATCCAGACGTGTAATACAACGAGCCAGACATTTATATTTGCTATTCGTACCGCCGATACATAACCAATTCGTTGACATTGTAAAGCTCGCCTCCTTTTTATAGGTGAATCCATTAAATAGAAGTTTCTGACTGCCACGACCGTTTTGTTTGAAATCAAATTTGATATTTTCAATCCATTTACCCAATGGATAGTCGACGTGTTTGACTAGAAACAGAGAATATTAATTTGTCGGATATTTTAAAAATAAAAGCCAAGAATAATTTACTAAAATTCTTAACACTGTACTTTATTAAATCGATTCCTTTAATTCAAGAATTTAAATAGCTACACAATAATTAAATAATAATCTAAAACAATCCGCCCGGTATTTTATTTATTTATTTTTCTTTTCAATATGGAAAAACAACAGGTTGATGATTATGACCCTTTCGGCTCAATTTAATTGAACGACAACCAGCCGTTATACATCGTGCCGGACATTTTAACGTCAAATTACTATTTTTATTGCACACCCAATTTATGGTGTCTGTATATCGACGCTCCGTCGTATAGAGATAACCGTTATACAAGAGATTTAGGCCACCACGTCGATTTGGTAAATAGGTAAAATTACCCTCTTTTGATATCCAACCGCTACTCAGTCGATCGTACGATGAATCGCATGGTTTTGAACTTAATTTTGACATATTCATCTTCAACAAAGTGGTATAATTGAAGTCACTAAATGCGTCATTGGATAGAAATCCTATTGAGGATGAGAAGAAAAAAAAATAGCAAAGGAGTATGACAATTTGAATTATTCTTTTTTTTTTTTACATATGGAAAATATGTGTCAGGCCGGTAAATTTCATTACCTGTTGACAAAAAAAATGCGACATTTTGTTTTTAGAAAACATTTATTATTGTTTTACAATTATTCTTTAATTAAACAAGCAATTTTACTTTTCAACATTAAAATGTGGCTGTTGTATACAAGGGCGAATTGTCGGAGCAATTCCTAAGAGATCATCCACGCATTCGGTACGACCATACATTTCGGTAGAAATACGAAAATCATTAGCTAAACGTTGTTGATGTCCAGGCAACATTGACAAAAATGTTCGTCCCCAATTTATCTTTTCCAGTTCCCGGCCATGCGTATGTTTACCAATCATCAGTGGTGTGATACAACCATTCACATTTCGTATAATAACACGACTGTGACATTTGTATTTGGAGCAACGTAGGCAACGCCAATACTTTCCACGATTTTTCCGATATAAATAATCGTTTAGCACTAATAGAGGTCGCCCGCGCTGACTATAAATGAAGTCTAATTTATTCAAAGATGGCGCCGCGGTATGGTTTATTGTGCCTGCAATATAAAATAGTAGAAAAATATGGCGAACCAAAGACTACACAATTAAGCCAAAGCTAATTAGTGAAAACATAAAAATGGAGGCAAAATAAAAAAAAAATTAATATTGAAAATGAAAGTACATAAGTACATAATTCAAAATTTTTTTATTAGAGTTGTATTTTAAATAAATGAACATTTTTCTTATAATATCTTAATACCATACATTTTCGCCATCCTGTTTTAGGGAATATTTCCCCGTAAATTGTTTCAATACTTTCCGAATTTTCTCGGAATGATCGGAGTGATT
The DNA here is from genome assembly GCA_027564815.1 of Symmerus nobilis. Lineage (NCBI taxonomy): Eukaryota > Metazoa > Arthropoda > Insecta > Diptera > Mycetophilidae > Symmerus > Symmerus nobilis. The sequence goes on along the minus strand of JANTOP010079548.1, from coordinate 4,004 downwards.
ATGTGGAGTTCCAGTCATTGCTTGCACTTGATCGTCAATTAGTATAAGTCGAGTACGACATCGCTGAGTCTTATCTCGTTTTGAATAGTTGTGACAGCGCCAATAGCTTTTACTCTTCTGTCGGCTGTGACAATTGAATATGTAATTATCAAGGACAAGGCATGCGGTAGACCATGGTGTCCGTAAATACTGTATCTGTTTGTCAGCGTCACTATAATTTATTAAATGTGCTGCAGATGGAAGGACGTTATACTTTGATGAAACGATGTATTCTGGTTCGATTTTGAATTTGATTACTTTGGATTTGTTTTTTATAATTTACCAAAAAAAAAAAAAATAAAAGAAAATATACATGAAACATTACAAAATATAAAGATCGTGGTCAGAGGGTTTGAAGAGAAAAAAAGCATGATTGAATTTGAGCGATTTAACGATTTTTATTCATTTTTTTAATATATATAATTTAGAGATATTTATTTGTTTTTTAATCATGATTATGAAACCCCCGTAACGCCGTTATTTCTCCGTTAACGCTTATCGCCCTCGCAGTACAATTTGATTTGTTTCGCTTTTTTGAACATTCCCAATAGAAAGAATCATTCCATTTACGATTTAATATATATTTATGTCCGTCAATTTGAAGCATTGGATTGCCACGAACACTTTGTAATATTTTTACGTTTGAATCCGCTACTACACCTTTTCCTACCGTTGTTGTTGACTTCAATATTTGGAAATTTGGATACAAATTACGTATTACATATTTTTTCTTAGATTTGGCTGTCGATTGGATGAGGATGTTGGAACCATACACATATGAAAGAGAAAATAAAGAGGTGTGTAAGTCCATATTTTCAATGAATGAAATCAATTGATAACCGTCGCTAATATTCGATTAATTTCTTTGGATAACTAACAGAGAACGCTTCATTACAAATATAATAAATAAATAAAAACACAACATGTTATCAAATGTCGGTTATTTATTCAAAAAAAATATTACTGATACACTCATTCAAAATGGTTCCATTGATTCTCTGCATCCGATTCATATAGATACAACTTTCGTCCGGCAATACGATTCCAATGGGATGGATGCAAGTGCTGGTGTCGTTGCGCCACCAATAAATTGTCAAGCGTCACACACATTGCTTTACAACGATTTTTAGTTATGTCCCAACATCGCCAGGTGGTATGACGATTAGGCATCACCTTCTTTTTATTGTAAATGTAACCCATATGAACTAGTTGAGCATTACGTTTCTGACTGCAAACGTACCGAATTTGCGATGCACAAATGAGATCGCTGTCATTTTCGGGGCGAATTGAATCCGTAACTGGAGCGCAAATTGCAAAAAAAGCAGATGGGTGGATAAAATAAAAAAAAAAAAATAAATAAAACAGAATAGAATATACGAAAATTAAATTCTTAGCTGCTGGATAATAATACCTTATTCAAATCAATGTGAAATTATGAGGTCTCCTCAAAAAAAGAGGCATATTGTATTTTCCATCATGCACAGACGTATTCCGTTCTAGGATTTGTATTGTTACATAATGGAGAAAATCTTTATCGACTCTTCTTTAGCATCCTTTTATTCTTACACCCAACATGTCACAAAAACACTAATAATTTTAATAATTCCCATAAAGTGTCCACAAAATATTGCAAGTCAAATTGGTTACTAGCAAAAAGCTGTGGAATTTGATAAAATCATTATGTTAAATCTTGTCGTAAAAAAGAGCAACTATCCAACAAAATCGATTGTCCATAAATTAAATCTATATTCAAGCGTAGCTCTAGGTTTCTCAGTTAGAGCTGCTCCAGGCGGTATGGCTCTTGTTAGTACTTCGTAAAAGTGCACTGTAGCCAAACTATTTGCGAAATCCCTTGGGTATCTTACTGTATGTTGATTCAATCAGAAAGAAACCAATTAAGATTCTTGAAATTATGACAGATGACTAGTGAAATTGAACTATTATTTCAATAGCTTTTATAGCCTCATCTGAAGAGATGAATATAACAGGCTTGTTACTTTGGAATTATGAAAACTGAAACTGAGGTTAAAGGGCATACATATGTACATTCTCAATTTCTGCATTTTGTTAACAGCAAAGATAAATTGCGAAATTGCATATACCATAGCTTGGTCAAAATTTACCTGACGAAGTCAGAGTTGAGAAATATAACTTCCTTCTTTCAAAAGAGGATTGTTTTCTTAACATGAAGCAAAAGACCCATGATGTTTAATTTATGGCAATACAGCCATTCTTTTAATTTTAAAACCAGAATGGATACTTGGTATGCAACCCTGGCACTGGGAATCAGCGAATATATCGAAAAACCAAAAACCATAATTTCCTATAAATTCCTTGGGTGCATGTAAATGTTTTATACTATGGGTTTAAAGTAGACTATGTTTAAGCAGTTTAAGTCACTTACAACTCACCTATACAATGAAGAAACTATTTCTATAAACAGAGTATCACTGTAGACTCCACAATCATAGGAACACACTCGCTATGGGAATATAAGTAGCATCTTTGAAATATTATTATTTAGTTATGTAAATATCTATGGATGTCGCGACAGAAAAATGGTTATTTTGGTTGATGGCCAAAATTATTGATACAACATATTTCATAATTGATTTCTATATCGCACCATTTATTATTTATTTGAAAAACTTAGTAGGAACATGACAAGAAATTAATTTGATAATAATTAGGAATTTATAACAGAATAGGGTCTACTTATATCGATTATTTAATAATTTTGCCATTAATTCATACATTTACTGTAAATTTGTGCTTATATCAGGGTAACGTAAATAAAAAAAATCGGAATAATTTTTCTTCAATCTTTTTATTCTAAATTATAGCAGTAATTCAGAAATTACATAAGTAAAGGTCAATTATATAATACAATAAATAAAATCAAAATGATAATAGCTGCTATTGCTATTGTCAAATCAAAATATGAAGTAAATTTTCATAAATATTTCACATTACATCATGATTTGTTGAATTTAAATCTCATACGAAAATAAATTTCTGCTTATACAGGCTATAAGTTAAAGAATACAAATTATAATTTATCCGAGAAATTGTCTTTATATTTTGACTTAACAATATCCGTTTCAAATTTCAAAATACATTACAAACTTAACCGAATGTAAGTAAACTGCCTGCTTGAACTGATATTAATTTTCTCTCTCTTTTCTTTTCTTTTTGCTATTAACTGAATTTTTCCGATTATGGGCGAGATTCATTTGCCTCCGAATTCCCGATTTTAAATCGTCTACAGTCATCTCTCCACCCGATAACAACGAAGTTTCTAACACAGCATACAATTTCAACTCGTGAAATGATTTCTTGCCTTTGATTCCTTGCAAATTAAAACTATACAATACTGCGTCAGTAAATAGTTGCCGGAGCATAGGTCCGATATTAGATTGAATTGGCGAAAATATATTTTTGAAGTACTGAACAAATTGATTAAAATAAACTGAATCTCTCAAGTCTCTTTCTAATTTATCCAACTCTTCAACGCTACTTATGGGAAGAAAGGATACGTCCACTTCCTTGTCAATTTTACTATGTCCGACGACATGATTCAATATGCGATTTATTTGGATGTTTGATTGAGCTTGTTGTTCGATAATTACATTCTGTTGAAGTAATAATCGATCGACTTTATCCGTAAACTCATTGAATATTTTTCGGGCTAAAATTAAAAAAGATGTTGTTGTTGTAATACTGAAATATTGGCAATTGCTTAACTTTAATATATCCAACGTAGAAGTTATTTTAAGTTATTTTAACCATTTAATCACTAAATATTTGAACTCCACAAAACAAAAATCGAGAACAAATATTGACAGAATATGGAAATTTAAACGCATTTTGTGAAATTGGTCTTTAATGCAAAGAAAAAAACAAATGAAAACACATGCGATTAAAGCAAAGAAATATGCGCTTTTATATCTCGTCACTCTTATCGA
>JANTOP010079437.1:0-20917 GCA_027564815.1 Symmerus nobilis | reverse complement strand
TTAACCAAGTATTTTCTTGGGTAATAAATTTCCCCTTTAGGCGATGGTTGGACGCCATCACTCTTCATTTCCGAACAGGATGATTTTTAATCGGAGTGATTTTCATTTTCCGAACACTAGAGAGTGTAAACAATGGGTAAATAACACGCTAGCGTGATCCAGAACGACGTATTCGAACAAACGGCAGGAATTGAAATAGACAGAAAAATCATATGGCAGGCATGACATTATTTGACAAAAGGTAATATGATTTTATCTGTAAAAAGCTTTTATATTCGATGTGGCGGTAATTTTAAAATGAATCAATACACTCGAACCTCCAAGTTCCGTTAGTTTTGTCCTATAGTAAGTAGATGGAATTTGGAAAAAGAGGTTTTCTTCATAGCAACTATAAGCCGATATAAAATGAAATAAAATTTGCAAGAACAAACAAATTTATTAGAGAATTTATGTTCAGAAAAATCAATAGAAATAGTACAAATATAGTAACAAAATATGTAGTACAAAAATATTTAACTTTAGTCGTCTTCAGTTTGTCCATTTTTCGTAAACGATAGAAAAACTTGTTCTAGTGATGTTTGACTAATAGAATAATCTTCAATGTCCAACTGTTTCTTAGCAGATTCCATTAATCCAAACATCGTTGACCAAATGAGCTCTGTATTTCGAATTGTATAGCTTAGAAATCCGTCATACTCCTCCCTGAAAATAATACTTTACAATTTGATATCTCTACGTCATTATTTTATTAGATTTACTTCAACATTGCTCCTAGAAAATTTTCTGAAACATAATTCTTAATAGCAAGTATTCTATCTGTGACTACAGATGTAAAACTAGAAATAAAATGTTCATCTTCTTTATAGTTGTATATTTAATTTTGAGATATATGTCTTACGGATTGCTATCAATTCTCCCCTTTCGAATTTTGATTGTTAGAAGATATCCCCGTGAGAATTTATTCTTTAAATGTTGTATTGAACCAAGACATTTAAACTGTCCGTTGACCATAATGGTTAATCGGGTACATAGTGCTTCACATTCTTCCATACTGTGTGATGTTAAGATAATCGATCGCTTTGTATTTCGAATTTCTAGTATGGCATCCCAAAAATGTCGTTTGGCACCCGGATCCATACCACTTGTTGGTTCATCCAAATAAATAACAGTGGGATTACCAATAATTGCAATGGCTGTACTCAATTTTCTTTTATTACCGCCACTATACGCAAATATTTGTTTGTCCATATGACTTTTGAAATTCAGTACTTTTGCCAATTCATCTGAAATCTGTTTTATTTGGCGAGATGGTACTCCACGTAACAAACAAAAAATTTCTAGCGTTTCTCGACCGGTTAACTCGTCCAACAAAGCGTCAAATTGTGGACAGTAACCTATTCGTTTATGAACACTAGTTAAATCATTTTTAAGATTGATTCCATTAACCCAAGCTGAACCCGATGTTATTCGTTCATCGCCGGTTAACATTTTGAAAGTGGTTGTTTTACCAGCTCCATTCACTCCGAGCAATCCGAAACATTCATGATCGGTTGTGGCCAATGAAACCTGATTAACGGCCAGGAATTTTTTATAATATTTCGTCATTCGTTTAACCGTTAAATTGTTTGATTCAATCTCAACCATTGTCATTTTTTCGATGCGTTGTCTCTCTTTCAATACGTCCAAATCGATCATTCGATCATCGGTTATAGGTAGAACCTTTCCCCGTCGATACCAAATATCTTGTAATCGATAGAGCAGTGATTTTAAAATTCCATAATCGATTAGCAATAATAAAATGAAAATGACGAAACCAGTTACGATTAGAAATGTTATATTCATTAAGATTCCCGGTTCATGCCATGTGAACATGTTATGACGGCAACATTGTTTCATTATTGAACACATCGATGTTTGCGTGCAACCCGATAATAATCGACACTGATCCGCACACATTTCCTCCAAAGCTGTAGTCATAATTAGGCTGTTCAGAGCGTGGCTTAATGTAAAATGGGGGATAATCATGAGAGAAGTTATTGCCCAATTCGGTAGGAAGATAGTGAAGAATAGTGCCATAAAACCTTGTAAGGAAATCAACCGATAATATATTGTAATTAAAATGTAAAAGGATTAATTACCAGCCATTGTGTAAAATAGAGAGATTTTCGAAAAACCGTTAGCTGGAGTTTTAAACAACATTGATGATAAGTAGGTAAATGGTAGGGCAGCTATCCCAAACAATAGAAATATAACCATAATTCGTCCCAATTCCAGTGGTGTTGACCAATTTCTTATTTGAAAGCATGCTATTGTTGCCACCGATACAATTAGAATAATTATGTATGTAAAATAATCACAAATAAATGACACTGCCCAAAAAACAAATACATTAACTCCGCTGACAAATTGCAGGAGTTTAGCTCGATTTTCTCGTTCCTATATATTAGTTGAAATTTAGATAAAAAAAAGTATAAAAAGATTTTGTGAACGAACCTTTATATAGAACATGATATAAAATGCTGTCACAATTGACATTGCAAAGCCTAAATTAAATTCCAAATCGACATCAATTCCAACCATATACAATTCCATTCGCTGTTTCGATTCAATGGTAAATGGAATGGGATAATTTGTTACCGATACACTGTGATCGTTCCCCAACACCCAACGAACTAATGCATTCTGTAACATGTTTAAGGATAATGATGGTGTGTGATATGCCTCATTATTGAACCATGCAATTACAGATTGGTTTGGGTCTGATTGGTTTATAGTAGCCCCAATTAAGTATTCCGTATTGATTCGTACTGGTATAAGTTGGGATAATCTTAAAAAATACTCCGCTACTGTATCATTTGCTATAATAGTTAATTGATTTCGTTTTCCTTGAGCCCTAATTGCCTCTTCATAAGATGTAGCTAAAGAGTTTTTGTCTGTTGTTGTTTCCAAAATTGTTATAGTATCCAGATATGGATCGAAATTCATTTTCAAAGCTGGTAAACTATAACGGTTCACTTCTGCTTTTCCAGACATGATAGCCAATATAATGAAGATAATTGGAATCAAAATTTGTGTAAGTAACTTTAGACGATTGTGTTTTGTATAGTAGATTTTCTTCTTAAACATTGCTGACCATTGGTTTCTAGATAGGGCCGCTCCTTTAAGTAGTACCACATCAGCTATAGCGTTTACTAATTTGAATAGAAACAATAACTATTTCAGATCTACTTATTGTAGAAACAAGTCAAATAGTCATATATCTGGTGGAAAATGGGCACCCGTATATAAATCCGGTAACTGCTTATTTTCCATCAGATAGTTGACAATCGTATTAGTGTGCGACTTACATGACGTCTTAGTATCATTATCAGTCCCATTACAAATTTGATTTCCATGATTTTGTTTCTCTTTAAATGCTGTATCAGTTCCAACTTTTAGAAATACTTCTTCCAATGTAGTCAACGAAACGCCAAAACTACTTAAACCCAAACCGAGTTGTTTCCATTCTAATTCCTCAAACATTTCCTTAAATATATGTGAATAATTGTCAGGTAGTTGATAAGATAATTCCGATCCGATATCACTTTCTAGTTGTAGATTGGGAATAAACGTATGTAGTAAGTCAGTAACACGTTCCGGCTGACAATCATCACGCTTTACGCAAATCAAATGATAACCGACACCAAACTCTTTTTTAAGGAAAAACGATGATCCGTAACATTTCAGTTCTCCATCTGCCATAATTGCTATCCGATCACCTAAAACATCAGCTTCGTCCATAAAATGGGTTGACAGCAGAACGGTACGACCTTTTTTTTCCGATTGCAACAGATCCCATAGTGCGTGTCGAGCAGCCGGATCCATACCTGATGTTGGCTCATCGAATAAAACGACTTTAGAGCCGCCGCATAACGCTACACAAACGGATAGCTTTCGTTTCATACCACCCGATAATGTATGGGATTTGTTATCAATTTTTGCTTCCAATTGTATTAACTGGATATATTTCTTAACTTCTGAATCGATGTGAGATCTCGGCATACCTTTAAGGCGAGCAAAAAATTCAATATGCTCTCGAACGGTTAGTTCGTCAAACAGAATATTATGTTGAGGGCAAAATCCCATCGATTCTCGGACACCCGATAAATCCTTACATAAGTCTTTTTGATTGATTTTTGCTGTTCCGGACGTTGGTGGGTATAAACCTGTCAGCATAGACATTGTCGTTGTTTTGCCTGCACCGTTATGACCGAGCAATACCGTTATTTCATCGTCAAACATATTTAGAGTTAGACCCTTTACAGCAATTTTTCCGTTTCCGTGGATTTTCCGTAAAGTTTTAATTTCGATTCCTGCTCGTTTATCAAGCGGATATGATTCAAAGTTTGATGAATCAATGAAATTGTTTTCATTCTCAGAAATCTCTTCAGAATACCGCCGTTTGCGAGAGGTTAATATCTTTAATTTTGTCAGTAATTTAGATCTTGTTCCCGGTAGGATTTGTTCGACGAATAGGGCAATCGATAAATATAGAATTGATGAGAAAATGAGCATGATAAATACATATCCCATGTGAAATTTTTCATCCGCTGACATTGGTGCAAATATATTTGACCATTGTAGGCCATCGCCTCTAATTTCCAATTTGGCAATCACATTAAATCCATAAGCCATTGCGGAATTTAGGAATATGCACACAAACATTCTCTTACCAATCGATTTCGTTGTTTTAACAGTTAGAAAGAATGGAACTAGAAATATAATCCAAATTATGCTGGTAATTTGGGACGCTGTACTTGCACGTTGAAAAAATGCACTCAACATAAAACAGAAACATGTTATCGATATCATATAAAGAAACATAAAAAACCATAATGTTGTGGGGCTTGAGTTTGGAAATACCTGACGGTTATCTATGGCCAAAGGTGCTTTTACAATAATACAAATTAACGTAATAATAATTATTAATAAAATCATTGATTTTATAAACCATCCCACCCAATGCATCCACGTTGGAAGTCCCATAATTTGCATAGCTTCCCTTAACTGTGTCTCCTTTTCGTACACAATGTATTTAATCATATTAACCGCTGGATACAAGAAGATTAACACCATTAAAAATGGTAAGGATTCCTTGAGAATTATCAGAAAGTCATCATCCAAATAATTGCCATGAGGAAAACGTTGTAATTTAATAGTTGGAATTGTTGCGGTATCTAGACTTTTACATTTTATGTATGCGTCAACGATCGCCCATTGTACGGATAGAAATCCTTCTGCCCAATAACCAGGGTCATATCCACCATTTTCATCGTTTGGATTACGTGGCCCTGATGACATGGGTATTTCAGGATATAGTAAGTACGTTCGCCAATTATATTGAAAAGGTCGATCTGGTACTATACGCATTTCACTAGGAAAACGTATTGTATATTCGAGGTTTTTCGGTAAATCAGTTGCGTCCTAATTAGTTAACTTTGTACTTACGAAGAGAACATAATATTTAAATGAAATTACCTGTGCTACATCAAAGACAACACCCCCTAGAATAGATGTGTTTGATACTAATGTTTGCTCGAGTTCGTTTCGATTTTCCACCCCGATTATTTGAGCTAAATTCAATGATTTTGATACTAAATCCATTAATTTATCCACTTCAGCAGTTTTCGGTGAATATACTAACATTTTCAAGGCATTCCTATGCAAAAAGAGATCTTAATTTATTATCTGGGAGTGAGACCATCCACCTGTAAACTTACAAGTAAGTCTGTTTTAAGTTATCAATATGCAATGGTTCATATTGTGGTGCATCACTTATTGATTCCGAATCAACTTGACTACGAAGGAAAACTAGTAACCCACTGATTGCGACCGGAATCAAAATCTCCGCAAGCGTTTGCATTACATGTCTCGTTTGTAATAGCCAATTTTTCCATAACAGTAATTTTAATTTAGACAAATTTTTAGCAGTAGACATTTTTTTTTGGACAGTGTTACATTCCCGACAATCTCGTTTTATGTCCAACTTGGCACTATTCATAGTTTCAAATTTTCTCGACACTCGACAAGGATATAAATGTGTCCTTCAAGGGAAAAATAGAATTTATTAATCGAAATAAGTAATTGCATAGAGTCGTATTAATTATTTATAAGTGAAATGACTGGCTTGGTAACCGATTGTCTTCCAGTCCTAACAAACTCCTAGAGTGTTTTATTTTTTCTATCCTGATATAGTATTAATAGTTAAATTTAAGAAACGACAGCAGGTTGGCTTTATGTCTACCCTACCGTTTAGTTTAGTTAGAACAACATTCTACGGAACTAACGGAATTAAATATATATAATAGTTCATTTATAAATCTCTTTTCTTTCCTTATTTATTTAATTAGTGAACTTGACCGTTTTAGTGGTATGGTGTTATTGTAGGAAGGTATCCCACTTTCACACATGCGTTATTAATATAGTAAACTAGTAATTTTATAAGTTTTATTAAAATACAATAGATATCGATATTTGAATTTATTTTAATAATATATTATTTTAAATTCAAAGTCATTGACATGGTCAGGGGGGCAGAGTGTGGCACATGACATGATGCACGTGGTGCCTTAGAACAATAAGGATATAACTATTTACTAACTGAATATATAAATTTTAAAGAGATATGCAGAATACGGAAAAATGTATGAAATACCAGCAATTATCTTAAGTTAAATTTTAATAAATTAAAAAACAGCGTTTATTGTAAACTAACAACTAAATCACGTATAGTCTCATATATTTAGCAAATATATATATTAAAAACAAGTCTTATCCAAACTGATGTCATATTCGAAAATTTATGTCCTTTCATCTTCCTTCTGATATTTCGTGAATGATAAAAATACCTGTTCCAGCGATGTTTGACTAAGCGTATAATCTTCTATCGATAAAGTGGATTTAGCATTCTCTAATAGTCCGAATGTATGTGACCATTTCAAAGATGAATCAGCAATATAATAAGTCAGTAGACTTAAATACTCTTCCCTGAAATTGAATACAAAGTTAAAGAATGTTAAATAATATTAAATCGTTATTTACGTTAATGTTGCTTTTGGAAAATTCTCTGATACAAATCTTTTAACTGACAGTATCTTGTCTGGATCGACTGATTCTAATGTTGATCGACTATAAGTGGGTAGACCATTACTGAAATAAAGAGCGGATAGACATTAGAAGGTCTATGTAAAATGGGATAAAAATTAAAAAATTACTCAAGCGTAGAGCTGGTACGACTATAATCAAGTGTTGAATTGGAGTTAGACGCCACACCGTCCTTTTGAATTTTGATGATCAGAAGGAATCCCTTAGAGAATTTACTCTTCAAGTGTTGGGTTGATCCCAAACATTTAAATTCCCCATTGACCATAATCGTTAACCGAGTACATAAGGCCTCACATTCTTCCATGCTATGCGACGTTAAGATTATGGTTCGATTAGAATTGCGCACCTTACAAATAACATTCCAAAATTGGCGTTTTGCGCCCGGATCCATACCCGTTGTCGGTTCATCTAAATAAATTACCGATGGATTGCCAATTAATGCGATGGCCGTACTTAATTTTCGCTTATTTCCTCCACTGTATTCCATTACCTTTTTGTCTATGTGGTGATAAAAGTTTAGTTCCATTGCTAATTGATTGGATACTTCCCTAACCTGTTTGTTTGGCACACCTCTTAGTAGGCAGTAAATTCTTAACGTTTCACGTCCAGTTAAATCATCTAATAACGCATCGAATTGTGGACAATAACCGATACGTTGATAGACGCGATTCATGTTCGACTTTAAACTAATTCCATTAACCCAAGCTTCTCCGGAAGATATTCGTTCATCTCCGGTTAACATTTTAAAAGTGCTTGTCTTTCCGGCACCATTAATCCCTAATAAACCAAAACATTCTGATGGTCCAACGGCAACCGACAATTGATTCACGGCAAGAAAATTGCTATAAAATTTCGTCATATTTCTTAATACTAAATTATTTGATGTAATTTCCGGCATTGACATTTTAGCAATTCGCTCTTTTTCCGTTAATACATCTGAATCGATAATTTCTTTACCGAGCATCTGTTGTTTATCCTTAGAATTCATGTTTCTTCCACAATAGAAGATTCGTTCAAATACTCGATATTCAATCAAGAATAATACCATAAAAGTAACTAAGCCAACAATAATTAAAAAGAATAGATTTCTTCCTATACCTGGGTCTTCCCATGACCAGTAATCTATATTACAACATATCGGTATTACCATACACATCAGTTCTTGCGTACATCCTGGAAATAATGCACATTGCTGATTGCATGCACGATCCATTTGGGCAGCCATATTTAAATTGTTGGTGGCGTGACAAAATGAGAACAATGGAAAAATCATAAACACCGAACTTAATACATCGACTACATCCTCTAAATTCAGCGACGGAACTCCCATAATAATAATCAGCGTGAATAGTGACGTTCCGGTAAAAATATGTACCATAGACATTATTGTAAATGCATTTGCTGGCGTTGAAAAGAATTTCGATGCAATAAATTTCATTGGAATTAGGGAAATGCCAAGGCATAGTAGAAGCAGAGCGAGCCGACCCAATTCACCAAATGTTGAGAAATTTTGCTCTTGAAATATGGCCAATGTAACAATCACGCCAATAACTATGAAAATGTACATTAGATAGTCCAGTAAAAATGCGACCATCCAAAATGTGAACACACTCACGCCACTAACAAATTGTAATAACTTCGCTCTACTCTCACGTTCCTAAAAATATCAGTAGTTAAAAAAAAACGTTTAAAATATTCCTGAGTAACTCTTACCTTTATATAAAATAATATAAACAGCGCAGCAGAAAAAGAAAGCGCGAGGCCTAGATTATTTGCCAGCTGAAAGCCAAGCCCACTTGGAAGGGATAGCATATCCCATTGCGATTTGGCAGTATAAGGATTGGGATAGTTTACCAATGTTATTGAACGGTCATCACCTAATAACGATCTAACAATTGCATTAAGTAGAACGTTTAGCGATAACGGCGCCGTATGGAAAGCTTGATTATTAAACCAAGCCGTTACAGAGTTCGCAGACGTTATTGTAGCACCAACTAGGTAATGACTATTAATTCTAGGTAGAAAAAGTAGAGACATTCGTAGTATAAAATCGGAAAATGTTTCATTTGTTGTTATATCCTCGAGGGTTGTGTAGGGTGCAGATTCTGCTATAACCTGCCGATACTGGTCTGCTATCTCTTGGCCATCACTCGTTGTTGGTGGTTCTAAAACGGTAACTAAATCTCTGTATGTACTGAAACTGATGGGTAATGGTGGTAAAGCTGATTGCGCGGAAAATATTCGTGCAGCGAAAACACTGATTATCACAAACATTACCGGCATGAGGATTTTTATTACTAAAATTATCCAATTTCGTAATGTGTAGTAGAATTTCTTTTCTATCATTGCCAACCACTGATTACCCGACAGATTGGCGCCTTTTAGTAAAGGGACGGTATCCAATGTTTGTACTGTAAAATGAAAAGTTAATGAAACCGAATCAATCAACAGAACGAAATGTTTTTATACTCACAGGTTGATTGTGAGCCTTCGATTGCGTTATTTAAATTAATTTGATGGAAGTCACCATTATCATGTACTTCAACATCCAACGGTGGATGGTGTGATTCATCTTTACCAACTTTCATAAAAACTTCCTCTAGTGTTGTTAGTGATACTCCAAAACTATCTAATCCTAATTCGGTTTGTTGGTCCTCTAATTTTGCAAACATTCTCTTGAATTCTGTCGATGAACTATCAGGTAATTGATATGACAGTTCAGTTCCAATATCATTTTCAATTTGGATATTGGGCACAAAATCTCTTAACATGTCGGTTACTTTATCCGAATTGCAATCTGAATTCTTGACACAAGTTAAATGATAACCGACCCCAAATCGTTTTTTTAAGAAGAACGAAGAGCCATAACATTTAAGTGTGCCATCTGCCATAATAGCGATACGATCACCTAAAACATCAGCTTCATCCATAAAATGGGTAGATAGTAAAACGGTTCGACCCTTCTTTTCAGCCTGTATCAAATCCCATAAAGCTCTTCGTGCCGCCGGATCCATACCAGATGTTGGCTCATCCAATAATATCACCCTTGACCCACCACATAAAGCTACACATACAGATAATTTTCGTTTCATGCCACCAGACAATGTACGAGATTGTGCATCGATTTTTGGTTCCAAATCAATTAGACGAACAAATCGTATGATCTCTGAATTTATTTCACGCATTGTTAAGCCTTTTAGAAAACCGTAGAATTTAAGATGTTCACGTACGGTTAACTCATCGAAAAGAATATTATGTTGTGGACAAATTCCTAGAGAGTTTCTAACACCTTCAATATCTTGTACGAGATCTCGTCCATTTAAGATTGCAGTCCCAGTTGTTGGTGGTACCATGCCTGTTAGCATTGACATTGTGGTCGTTTTGCCGGCACCATTATGCCCTAATAACACCGTTATTTCATCATCAAACATGTTTAATGTTAAGCCATGAACTGCCACTTTACCATTCGCATAAACTTTCCTCAAATTATGAATCTTAATGCCGGCCTCAATTTTTTTCGGATCCGATTCAAAATTTTTATTCTCTTCCTCGCTCATATGATCATAAGGTTTCTCTTTCTGATTATTATCCCCTTGGAGAATGTTAGCCCTTGGAGACCAGTATGATTTTTGAAATGGATAATTCCATTTCTTTGGAATTCCATATTGTCCGGGAAATACTTGTTCAACGTATAGGGTTACCAATAGATAAATAATAGACGTTATCAATAACATTACTATAGTTAAACCAACGCTGTACTGATCATCTATAGACATTGGTACCCACATATTGGACCACTGCAATCCAGTACCTAGACCTTCTAAGCGAAATATCATTTCAAAACCGAATGCCATGGCTGTATTGGAAAATAAAGAGAGTGCCATTTTGTGACCTAGTGTTAACGTACCATCAGTGTTGTCAATAATTGAATAAGGAACATATATAAGAACCCAAAATAGAGCGGCCAAAGCCGCTGCGGTGTTAGCTTTATTGAAGAAAACGGTTAGCATGAAACAGAAACAAATTGTTGATATACTGTAGATGAATAGATACACCCATAATGCAGTCCAATCTGAAAGGGTGAATATCGAAGCACCCGGCACCCATTCGACCTTTAGTATTAGGACAATTATTGATAATGATATCACCAAAGTAGCCATTGATTTAACAAACCACCCGGTCCAATGTAACCAATTTGGTAGACCCATTATTTTCATGGCTTCCTTAAGTTGCTTCTCCTTTTCCACCGCTATAAATTTAACGATATTTATAGCTGGATATAAAAATGATAACATTATCATTAACGATCCGAAGCTTTCCAGCGATTCCATTAACCCATCTCTAGTATATGGCGGAAAGGGATATCTTTGTAACAAAATTGATGGTAACGCCTTTCCTTCCAATTGAACATAAGCATTTACTATTGCCCATTGGATGGCAATAAATCCTTCTGGATGGTATCCGGGTGGGAAACCACCGTCATCTCTGTAGCGACTACGAGGACCACCCGATGAGAAAAGTGGGAACATTAACCCAGTTTGCCAATTTTGTGTTATTGAACTATTGGTTCTACTTCGTAATTCACTGGGAAAACGAATTGTATAATCTAG
Source organism: Symmerus nobilis (assembly GCA_027564815.1). Classification (NCBI taxonomy): domain Eukaryota; kingdom Metazoa; phylum Arthropoda; class Insecta; order Diptera; family Mycetophilidae; genus Symmerus; species Symmerus nobilis. The sequence continues at coordinate 9,164 of JANTOP010079437.1, read as the reverse complement.
ATTTTTTGGTAGTTGAGTAGTTGTCTGGAAAATGGTATGGGTTATGAAATATACACTTAAATCATAGATTCTGAATCTTACATTACTGGTATGAAATACAATACCGGCTAGCAACATTGGCCGTTGTACCATTATGCTAGCCAATTCTTCATCATTGACTACACCAATAACACTGTTCAAATTTAAAATTTCCTTAACTTTATCCATTAGATTGTCTATTTGAGAATTTTGTGGGGAATATGCTAATGTCCACTCGACCTCTATTGGTGGCATTTGATTTCTATTCGAAAAATGTTTATTATAGTTATGACATTTTAATCAGAAGTTAATTGAAAATAATATTAACATAATTTAGATTAGACGTTCATTATAAAAGACCCAATTAATTATTAATTTTGTTAAGTGCTACTGTGCGACAATCAAACTCATGACTCTCTACTTCCTCCGGTTAGTATTCTCGATTACTTGTACTTATCTATTTAGTGTTAAAATGTGCATGTGCAGTAGTAGTGGAAAAGATTTATTCACACTATATGGTGAGATAACACAACACTTACTTCAATTTTCGTATTACGAATTTATAAAGTGCATGTCTCGTAATTATTGGACCCGATATTTTTGGACTCGAAAAGTTGCCACCCTGCCTTTATGTAATAATTATCCCGAAATTTAGTGTGAAGCAGTGATAATGAATAAATATCAAACTTATTTTATCAATAAAAATTGTTGAAATTTTAAAAAAAGAAGTCCATTTGCTTACCTTAACGGATTTAACGTGTCAATGTTTAACGGATTGTAAATCGTACTGCTTTCAAACACTTCGGTTTCTACTTGTGTCCGGACCAGTATTAGTAGCGCACAGAAGGCGACCGGTGTTAATATTTCAACTACGATTTGAACTTTATGTCGCCAGTGTAGCAGCCAATTCTTCCACATAAGCAATCTAAATTTACCCCAATTTGAATTTACCATTTTTTGTGAAGTTTATTACAATTTTTATCTGATTCGATACCCAGGAAATTAGCAACTCTATAAAGTTTGTTGTGTATAATCAAATAATTTTTGCATCACAACCGTAACCACTGATAAAAAAAATCGGGAGAAACAATGGGAAAAAACATTTATTAGATGTATTATTTGATAGGAAAAAATTATTTATTAATTACACAGATAATAACATAATAAAAAATAGTCGCTTTTATGACCACCATAATGTGGTTAATGAATTAAAATCGAAAAGCCTTTAATTACATAATTTTAATTATATACTACAGCTAGGAAATATAAAATCTATATTCTGTGACATTTAGTTCCCTTTCAACATACCATCGTAGTAAAATTCGGCTATATTCTATTAGTCAGAGCGCATAACCATAACCAAAATACTCCGTCGTAAGATCAGAAAGAAAGCGGTCCTCGACAATAACCCAGTAGTGGCAATGATGGCAGTTGGTACGGATGTAAAGAAAGTTTCCGTTTAAAGGGACATTTAATAACCAGACTTTCTGCCCAAGCATTTGGAACTACAGCAGAAGATTAGATATTAAAATACGATATTTAAAATCTGCCACAGTTAGATATGATTTGGAGTATTTTTTATCGGCAGAATAGTCAGTCATACTCATTACATAACAATACCATTAGTCATATTGAAATTTTGTATGGTGAATAGGAGGGAAATCAATTTTATATTAAATCGATGAACAAGTAGTCGTGTAATCAAATCACAATATAACAAAATTGATATGATATGTACACACGCTGTAACTAACTGCACCAATCTAGGTACATCTAGATAAGGAGATCCAAGGAGAAATTACTTGTCGGAAATGCTTGTCATTTAGTATCTACAGCTACATTGCACAAGGCAATTATGTTGGTTACTTTTTCAGCAATTTGACTAAAGTAGTGTGATGAGGATGACTAACCCATATGTAGTTACTATTTTTTCGTTTGCGATACTCGTTTCTATTATTCACTCGCGTTTTACTACAATACCAATCGAACTTAAATTTACTACTGAAATTATGAAATTTCTAGTCAATATTTTCAACTATATGAAAGATGAATAAAAGAGGACTCGGTGGGAGTGTATGTTAATTAATTTTATATGATAACAAGAAAAAAACTGCCTTCAAAAGTTGCAGGGTAAAAAAGAACAATTAATTGATTATCTTATCGGTACAATGATTAGGTAGATATATATATTTTCGCCATATGACTGTAGTAATCAACGATATATAGTAGTAATAAATAACTAAACGTTTTGGTTGGTTTATTTATAGGGCCCTCCATACTGTAATATTAACTTCTATATATAGTGTTTATTGTAAACGAATTAGAACTATAGAAATATAGTCATCGTCCTTTATTAGTTCCTATCCTTAGTTTTCGTTGCAACAATCTAAAATCGTTCCGCTTCCCCATTGCTAAAGATATGGAAATTTGATGGGTAGTATGCTGCTCTATATTTAAGAAAATCAGATGAATCACCTGGTTAAGGGTTAATGTTCCATTGGTATCGGTATAGTTAGATTCTGAAATTTTTTACTTGGATATTTGAAACAATTACCTTGAATAATCATGATTATTTCACTTCTTTAACTGTCGGAATTTGGTAATAGTTTTTGTATAAATTAGAACGTTTATATTTAGATTTGATTAATTAACTAATTTTATCAAATGTTTATCTTGATATGACTAATAAACATTTAAAAGTTGAAATCTGTTCTTATCAATTATACATAATCACAAATTTTAAACTAGCTACTGTGATTTTTTCGGTCTATTTGTTTATTTACGGCGGAAAATAATTATGGTAGTGATTCAGACAGAACCAAGTTAATCCCATCCAAAAGCCTTTCAACCGATTGTTAAAAAATATAATTTAATAACTGATGGCTACATTCTAAATAATTTTTACTATGACCAATGTTATAATGATTCAATCCCCAAAAAATAAATAGAAAATCATGTCCATCATATAATAGCTTTAATAGATATTTAGAATATTTACATAAATTCGAGAATTATAGAAGGAAATTGCAACATAAACAGTCTGATTTTGTTTATATGAAAGGCCGTTTCAGTTTGTTTGCACTTACACTCTTTTCCTGAAGTAATTATAATTATTATTAAATAATAATAATAGTAATATTTGATACTGATTATAACAGCCATTTCACGGTAACGTGGCAAAATTAGGAAAATATTAATATTAAATTATTATACTTGTATTATAACTATACAATAATAGATGATTCAAGAAAATGCTCTTCTCAATGTTTGCTTAAATGTTTCTTCAATTGTTTGCAGTATTGTCGGATAAACTTGAATACTGGGTGTCCAATTTTTCGTTTAAATGGACAATCCAAATCATACATTTTAATTAATTAATTATTTAATGCGGAACATCTCGGTACACTTGTTGGTTTACTAATAAATTTTAGCATGGAATGGTTTCTGGTCGTGTACTGAATCGATTAATCCCTGGTATTAACTACTTCATTAAAAATAAGTTCTTGTAAGATAAGGGCGATAAAAAATAATTGATATTTATGTACTCGATCTACGTCTACTTTTCAAAAGGTCTTATTAATTTGATTGACTAATCTAGTTTAGATTTAGACCAGCATCAATAACTTTTAAATATGTAGTGAATCAGAAACTACTCCGGAATTAATTAAATTTAGAATTGAAATGTAAAAATCAACAAAACAAATCTACCTACCCATTAATTTCTCACTTTCAGTAAATTTATAGGAAATTAGACCTAGGAAATTAATTTGTAGGGAGGTTGTTTTAGAATATTTGTTTTTTTCCAATGGTTTTTTTTACAATGACAATGATTTTCATAAAGTAAAAATGTGTCATCTGCTATATCCGAAATTCCAAGTATACCATAATTTTTTATAAGTTTGTAAGCCAGTCGTAAATCAAAGAGTGTTGAATTGTCGTTATATTTATTATTTCATTTTGGATATTTTTGGAAGCGATACATGCATATATATTTACATATATTCCGGTTGATGTAATCCGTTCAAAATGCTAAGGTAGATTCTAATTTACTAGAAAAATTTAAATGTCTAATTATATGTATTTTTTTGGAAACAGCTTGGACAGTCTAATTTATTTATATTTATTCTCTGTAATAAAGAAATGGTCATTATTTCAAATGCTCCACGTGATAAACCATTCATTCTTTCAATTAATTAAAATATTCAAATATTTAAATTTTACCGGAAATAAAATTAAATAAATCTCCTGACCGACAAGACCGCCATTCGCCTTACTTGTCATCCCACGCCATTCGCCAGCGCCACCATCTAAAATAGTTAACTAGAAATTGTCACAATCGGACTTCTATTTTTGTTATTTTTATTTATTTCTGATTTTAATTTAAATGAAGGTGTAATTAATAAAACATGTAGTAAACTATCTCGTGAATATCGTGAAAATATCATTTTGAGTTTAACTGGACAAAATTGTAAGTTTTTCCCATTTTAATTTCTTCATATTCTGTATAAGAATGACATTGAACTGTTGGCATCATTTTGAAAGTCGAGTTGATCATTTCAAAGCCATGCAGAGTTCCATTTTCCCCATTCTCCACTCCAATCTCATACAATATTTTTGGGGTCAAATAACTATATATTTTTGTTGTTGGATAAATGAAATTTTTGACTGAAATGTATGCACCCATAAACGAACGACATAAAAATCTGTTGATTATACCGAATCCGCAATATTTCCTGACCTGAAAAAAAAAATAATTAAAATTATGATCCGTTCCTGATGATTAAGCAATTCGTTTTGCAGAAATAGATTAATTTTCATTCACCGGAGAATATTCACATAAATTCAGATGTTGTTAAATCTAGCTAGATAATCGTTTCTACTTTTGTCGTAGTCTACAACTTATAATAATATTGTACATATTTTAATTATGATTACCAAATGAATGTGAAATCAACTGTATTGTTTTGAAATATACGACAAAAATTATAATTAATTGAAATTACTTTTTAAAAAAATATCACCTCATTTCATAATCTCATAAATTAGTTATTACGCACTAACGACCTGTGACCGCAGATTCTGTAGGAGCAATTGTATTGAACGAATAATTCCCCAGTACTCGCCAACACGGACGCGGTGATTAAAGCAGCTAGCGAACGATGACCGAAACATCCGATTGGATAGTATTAGATCGGCCAATAAACAAACTTGGTTTTGAGTCGTTGGCCCATGCAAACATTCTATTGACTGGATTGAATCAACTTCGACATAACGATCAATTGTTGGATATCACAATTTTTGCGGATGGAAAATCGTTTAAGGTAGAGATCATTTAGAGAGATTTATCAATTTAACAACTATTTATATGCACGATTTTTCTTTCTACTAACTTTGCGCAACGTTTTATAAGTAGTAGTAAGCATGTTGACTCCGTGGCACATCTGACTCCAGATCAGTTGCGTGTTCAAATCACGTCGGGGTCAATTGCTTTTTGTTTAATTTTCTGTTAACTATTGGTTTTAGTCTGGCATGTTTTTACTAATTTTTGCTTTAAGTTCTACCAAACTAGCACAAAAATATTTCTGAATTACTTATTACAGTTATACTTGGAACTAATCGCTTGTTTCCTTGGGGTTTCTTGCTTTAATTTTTTGTATGCTTCTTACTTAACTAAAAAGATAGTTTTCATGACCAAGTTACTTTTACGCGATTTCATTGTAGGCCCATCGAGCTGTGTTAGCCTCGTGCAGCGATTACTTTCGTGCAATGTTTACTGATGCCATGAAAGAGTCGCGTCAAAGTGAAATCCAAATGAACGGTGTAACAGCTCGTGGGATTGAGCTTCTCGTAAACTATGCGTACACATCAAAATTAGAATTAAATTTAGCGAACGTTCAGGATGTCTTATCGGCAGCCAGTCACATCCAAATGGATCAAGTGGTAGAGGCATGTTCAAATTATCTCCAATCCCAATTAGATATTGAGAATTGTGTGGATTTGGTGACGATTGCGGAAACCTATTCCTTAGAGAAGCTACGTCAAAAATGTTATCGCTTTATATGCGGACATTTACATAAATTTTCGGTAACCGATGAAATAAATCGATTGGCCAGTCATCAATTGGAGAAAATATTATCTTGTGACTTTCCTGTCGATTGTACGGAAGCGACGGTATTAAAAATTGTATTACGGTGGATTAGTGCCCAAGCGGCTGATATTACAACAGTTCATCGTCTCCTTAATCATATTCGATTTTTTGAGATATCATCGCGAGAACTACGATTAACTTTAATTGAATCATGTTTTCCACACGGCTCTCAAGTTTATAGTGTTACCCATAAATTAGCTTTTGCTCAAATAAACAATCCTAGACTTCATCAATCATCCGCAACATTTCCATTAACTGTGACCAATAATAATGCCCTAACGAACTTGCGGGGCATGGAATTGGCTTTAATTAATGTCGGAGGTTTCCGGGTGGACGGTTTAACAAATGAGATTACCTATTATTTACCGAGTATAAAGAAATGGCACCACCTAACATCAATACCGCATATTGAACAATGCAATTATGGAACAGCCGTACTAGAAAATGTTCTATACGTTGTTGGTGGTTGTTATAATGTATCGCTAGAGGAATATATTCATCCGTTCGGTTTTCGCTACAATCCAATGACAAATAAATGGACGACAATTGCACCGATGCAACAGGATCGTTGTAGATTTTCATTAAATTTCGTTGGAAATTATCTATATGCAGTCGGTGGAGCGCAGGAGTTTGCTGAGGGTGATAACGATGATGATGACCATTGGTTTGACATTTCGATTTCCAATTGTGAACGGTATGATTTAGAAACGGATGCTTGGGAGTATATAGCACCGTTACCTGAAATTCTAACGCAACATGGAGGTGCCGGTTGCGATGAATGTCTATATATAAGTGGTGGCTTGAAAAGGCATCGTGTTCTATCATCCTTCTGGCGATATGTACCTATATATGATCGTTGGCATCAATTACCGGATATGTTACATCCGCGAGCCGATCATGTAATGTTAGTTATAGAAAATGGATTGTACGTTTGTGGTGGTTGGTATGAGGAGCCACAGGCTGAAAATAGGCGGTTAGCTAAAACAATAGATTTATATGATTTTGAAACTTCTACATGGAGAGTTGTAACTCAGATACCAACACCAAAATACCATGCCGGTATTGTAGCGGTCGAAACAAAAATATACATCATTGGAGGTTTTTATTCTGATTCAATGTTTGACCGTGCCTCATCCACAATTGAATGTTACGATATTAAAACTAATGAGTGGACTATTTTGGGTCGATATCCACAACGTTCGTGGGAGTCGACTTGCGTTTCATTGTACATACCGAAATTTCGGGACGATATGGAAGTATTATGGGATGAATTTGAACCCGACGAAGAGGATTCATAGCATTTAGTCTTTGTATGGTGCCATTTCTTTTTCTTTTTAATAATTTATTTTCTTATAAATAATATAAGTTCTCAATTGATTGGCGGAAGGCGCGTTCAATATTTATAAAATGTTTACTTATATTAATGCAAATTTCATTTTATACAATTGAGAAGTTGGAGTTGGGTATTTTATTAGTTTTCACATAAAATGAAAAACAGATTGAATTTATTAAAAGTTATTAAAATGAACTCATTAATATTTATCAAACATTAATAACTTTCATTTTATTATTAGAATTTATCCATCTTCAGATCTACATCTTAATCGTTAGTATTATCTTAAATTTACATTGGAAAATTATCTTCCAATACATTTAACTCATCAAATCTCTTCAACAACCATTTCATTGCTTTCTGATATGGGGGATTTGTATACAAAGCCTTTCGCAACCAAACTGCCTTTTCTTCACTGATTATAGTTTCCATATCACTTCTCTTTGATGCATTTTTATCTAAAACAGCGATCGGCAGAACTCCAACAGCAGCGATAAAGCCTTTTTTCCATTAAATAATTCAATTTATTATTTCATTCATTAATTATAATAATAAATTAATATTTACCATAAAATATAAAATTAAATATTTCCGCTTTTAGATCATTTAATGTTAGTTTCATGCGTTCCAGTTTGTAATCGTCAACTGCCTGGTCGAAATTCCTTTTGTAGTTTCGCAGAATATCTTCAATATAATATTGTCGTACCTCCATTGTAGGACTGGTGTACAAAAAGTAGTTTATATCTAATCCCAAGCTATTTAACATACACATTTGATAATCGATAAAAACAATATCAATTGGTTTATCATTTTCATCATATTTGAATAAGAAATTATTAACCCATAAATCGCCATGCGCTAACACCCTAATATTCACTTTACCTTGGAAAACTTGCCGTAGAATTCTGTACATAAAATTTTCATTTAGTATTCGTAACTTAGCTGAAATATTCTCATAACCGGTCCAAGTTTCAACCACAGACAAAAACGATTCAAATCCTTTAACGAATACGCTATTAAGTATATCACCACATTTTGGTTTGTCTTTTTGAAAAAGACCATAATTAAATTTTAATAAAAGTTCCGGTTTTTGATCTTGCAAGATCAATGTGGCCACATGGTATTTTGCCAATTTACTCATCAGTATTAAGCAATGATCTAAATCCAGCCCCGTTAATCGATTTGCAACCCTATAACCGATTGAGGTTAAATCTTCGAATACGATCATTTCAACTGGATCTTTTGTTTCGTAAAAATATCTGTTCATAGAGCATAAAAAATATTATAGAAATAGTAGGTAAATTGATAACTGGATTTATCTCACTTAGCCGAAAATATTTCACCATTTGCTATTTTAGATAATTCTGGTAGGACCTCTGTATACATATCCACTTCTTTTTGAAAGACATTCAAAGGTTTTAGTGCCGGTCCCCGGATTGCTAGGAATGGCATTGCCTTAACGATTAATGCTAAACTTTGATGCGGCATGCCATCACCTGTATACGTGATTTCGGCTTTATAAATCTCACTGCAGTAATTCTCACCTTTCTTATTCCCCCAAGATATTTGAAGATTATTAATTTTAACACTTTTCAAATTTAATCCTCTTTTGATTGATTTCTCAAACAGTACTTCATTTATATAGTCAGGAATATCAGATTCGCG
>JANTOP010079326.1:0-20923 GCA_027564815.1 Symmerus nobilis | reverse complement strand
ATGCCAAAACAATTGTCAAGCAGAGTACTGTTAATTGGGGTGACCTCACGGGGACGGAGGGGTAAGGCAACTGGGGGAGAGGGGGAGGGGTGAGGGGAAATAAGGGATGCAGGATATTGGCACCCACTAGACACTGGGGGATTTCAAATTTCTCGGCATTCGACTTTCTCACCTACAACATTCACACCCACAACATTCACACCCTCATACATCGCACATCGCACATCGCACATCACACATACAACATCATCACCTATGGGGGGGAAAATGACACAAGGGGTAGGACCCTCTACTTTCAGGTGTTTCTCGGAAAGGGATGGCTGTATGGGGTAGTTAGGGGATTTACTAGTTACTGCTATGAAATTTACTCTAAGAAGATAGATTTTGTTGCCTGTTTTCATGCAGGCACACTAGTTAGGCTAGTACGCTACATTATTGACATACCCCGGAACCTTCTAGTCTTTATTATCAAAGACTCTAAGCAAATAAAAATATAGTGTATAAGCTAGATAAAGCCTTGAAATATTTGGGGGAAAGTCGATAGAAAGTTGTGGAAAAGTCTGAAAAAACTGAAACATTAAGAAGCCATCGAATTCGTTATAATTCGAGAGAAAACAATGTAAGAAAAGTCAGAACTTGGATATGGAAATGGAACTTAAATAAGTCAAAAAAAAATAATTGGGAAAAACCCTCTTTGAAGAGTTTGATTTGATTCACATTTTTCCGCATTTCCCTGATTGTTTCCATCACTACTCAGTAATATTCCAAATTGTTCGACTTTTTTTCCCAAAGTCTCGAACTTTTTACTATATATTTTCCGAATTTCAACTACTTTACATTTTTCGGTATTTTATCGACTTGTCGCTTGCAATTTTTCTGACTTTTTATGCTAACAATCTTTTTTCTAGCTGTTCTGGAATTATTCTGACCGTTTTCAACCTTTACCGCCACCGCTATCTTAACGATATTTCTTTTACGAGGATTTTTTCCAATTTTCTCAGTCTAATCAAGCGATCTTCTAACTATTCTGCGACATTTTACCGACATTCCGCGAATTTCCACAGTTTTTGAGACATTTCCCTGATTTATTCATAACTCGCCCTTGGCTTTTCCTATATTGTTCGACTTTTCATCGGTTCAATTATTATTTGGTTTCTTTTCTAAATATGAGCACTAGGTGCTCAAAATAGATTTTTTTTGTAACTCTCTTCTTGAATATTCTAGAATCAAAAACATCTTAGAGCTACTCTTTGAGTTGCGCTTCTGTCCTGTAAAGAACGGAACCTACCGATTGATATTAAATACTTGGGGTGTCTCCGATAAAAAAAAAATTAAAGAAACAATAAATTCAAATTTTCAAACGTACAGCTTCTATAATATATTAGAAAAATGTCGCCGCGGATCCCCGGATCCTTTAACCAAACCTTGATAGGATTTTTCGAAGTTTACCAGAATAAAAGTTCCAGGTATTTTCAACGTTTCGATCATTTTTAATGAAGTAATAGAGTTTTAATTTAAGTTTATAAATAAATGAACGAACTGAAAAGCCTACATATTTTTTAATGAAAAACAATGTATTCTTCAACAAAGGTCGGTCATAGGTGCCAGATTTCTGCGCTAACTTCTGTGTACGCCCCATCAATGGACAGGGGGAGAGAAGTGAGAAGTCACCTTCGCTAAATGGCTCTCTTGGTTGCAGAATCATCATCTTTGATCTTGCTCTTCTCGAGCTCTGTTAGAGATTTGAAGCCAGTTTGGGGTGTAGACTTTCTTTTGCATAGCACATCATTTGGAAAACTTTGGTTTGTGAAGGGTGTGCAGGGTGGATGATTGAATATTGCTAAAGATCCGATCCAAAAATTCCAAATTATTTGATTGGTGAAAGGACCTGAACACCATCCACACTACATGCCGGGCGTATTATTAAATTCGGATCTCGACATTGCCATGATGAGAGATATCCTCGCGTTTATTGCCAGGTCATACTTATGGCTATTTGAATGAAATGGCTTATTTTATTTTCTAAGTTGAGTAATGGCTATCTTCTTGTTGGCACCTGGTGCGATTGCAGCGGCGTGTAGTCAATATCTTCATGAGGTGTGCAGAATTTTTTTGACCTTAACAAAATGTTAGCAACTTTATTAGTTTCATTGACTTTTGGTACCTGCTTGGTTGCTATCTGAAAGTTGGTTTGTTGCTTGTGAAATTCCGAATTGCAAAGAGTTTTATTGAGGAATCGGAAAATGTGATTATGGGAAATTAAATGTAAGGAATCAGTCAGGAAATTGTCGAATAAACTATTTAAAAAAAACCAACCCCTGATTTTAGGTAAAAACGATATAAAACCAAAACATCGCAAAATTGGCTGTTTTTAGGGAAATTGTTAAAATTTTTACAAAATTCAATAAAATTCGCCGATTTTTGATCGAAATTTTCGTAAGAATTTGCAAGGAAAATTTTGTTTTCAAAAATTTTTTAATCTAACGATGGACAAATTTTTCTTAAAGTATTTACGAAGAGTTTTTATTAAGATTTTTCAAAAAATTAACCGTTTTGAAGTTTTTCGTTTTTCTTATCAAAAAAAATCGAAATCTCTTGCTATGTTGTGGAGAACTTAAATTTCCGGGAAATTTTCTCTGGAAATCGGAAAGTCTGGTTACGTGGAAATAAACTTAAGGGTCAAATGAAGAAATTGTCTAACAAACTTTTCCATAAAATGCATCCCCCGATTGTAGGGGGTCGATACAAGGTGTTCTATGAAAAATTGACACTTTTTGAAAAATGGTCATAATTATCTACCCGGAAAATTTAAAACATGGAAATCTTAAAACGGACTAGGGGATAATCAGATTGATCTCATTCTACGCCCCCTCCCCCGCACAATGAAGTTAGATTATATTATGCTTTTAACCGTTTCTACCAAATTCATTCGCACAAAAAACTAATTGAAAACGGGTCAAAGAACTAGAACACCGCGTTAAGGGAATTACTTTATATCATAACATGTTGTGATATTTTAATTACGATCGCCTATACGGGCTTAACTCTACGCTCAAACAACCCTCTTAATGCCTATGTAAAACCTGGCTAAAATAAAATGGCTTTTGTGCTTCTATATAGTCTTCAGTCAAATGAATTGAATAGTTTCCCGCCCTTTGCTAACCTCCTTGCATAATACACGATTTAAAGTAAGTCCTTAAAGTTTAAAAGTTCAGATCTTAGGTAAATTTAGAGAAATCCACGAGTATTTATTATAAATTAAATTGCTGAAATTGTGGGAAAGGCAATTCCTATGAAAATTCCGATAAATCAGAGAAAATAGGGAAAATTAAAAAGTAGAGACTTATTATGCCTCTAAATTCTTATATTTTTTTACAGATTTTTTATTGCCTATGACTCTTTTAACAAAATCTTTGGCTCTTCTGTGGATAGATCTCTACTCCACAGCTAGAAACTAGTGACAAAATTCTACAGTACTGAATAACTCATCAATTAGACACCTGACTGTCCCTTATAAGGCAAGACAGATTATACAGCAATTGCTTATCGATATAAAATACGGGAAAGTCGATAAAGATTCGGTAAAAAGTCTGGAAGAAGTCGGATAATGTAAGAGAAAATTGGGAATGCTAGGACAAGTTAGAAAATTATAGACGGAGAGCCAGTGACGTTTTTACCCATGTCTTTTTATATCAAATGGTTCTGTTATTAATCGTTTGGAGACCTTGTCTTGATTCTATTTCGGCAAGTCTGTTATCCCGACCCCCTTGCGGTATCGTCGTAAGAAATCGTCCGCACACTGCAAAAGCGTAGCTTTTTCGTCTTGCAGCGCATGAAAAGCGGTCGTGTATAGATTGAACGACAAAGGGCTCACAGCGCTAACCTGAGGACTCCGCCCCGTACATTGATCTCTTCCACTCCCATTCTCAAAAATCGATCTTGGAAAAATCCAACATCCAGTTCAGTTCGTGAGTAGATCCTTTCAGCCATGTAAGGATTGTTGCAAGTTTGGACAGATTCACCCTATCATAGGCTTCGTCTATGTTCCTTCAGAGAATTGTTTCGATAACCGGAATATTAATTTTCCGGTTCCGAAAACCGAATAACGTGGATGACCCCCTTTCAAACCAATAAATTAAACTGTCACAATGATATATTTTCCCAGTAGGAACGATTTATCTGACACAACTATCCACTGCCATTCACAAAAAGTCACCCATCTTTGAATTTTCACCAAAAAAATCTCAATTCTGATTAAATCGACACACGAAAAAAATCGCCGCGCAGCATTTTAATAAAAATAAATCGAATTATTACAAGTGAAACATTCATAATTATCGAATTTAATTGTTTTTAAAACAATTCAACGGAAAATCAAGTGAGAAATAAGGGAAAATTGTGCGAAAAGTTGATGTAATGAAAATTCCATTGTTTTCTGGGGACTGTCGACATTTTCGGGTCGGGAAGTTCGACCAAATGAAATTTTGATTTTGATTTTGTTTTATTTTCAGGCATAAACAGTGAAATTAAACATTTAAAGAAAGAAAACAGAAGGTTTTCGTTTGGAAAATCGTGTTAATTTTGAATTTTAATACAAAACTTTAATTTTGATAGGAAACGTGCGTTGTGTAACGGTAAATCATCGACTTTACGGTGGATATCGGAGGTCGGACCACTTAATGTTCCCTTCGTTTCCCCAGACGATGTTTTTAATCTAAAACAACCGTTCGGTAAGTGATTTTCTATTTATTTTCCCATTAAATTTCATTCAAATTTAACGAAATCGGGCAAAGTGTCTAATCCACCGCCATTTTCCGATAAATTCCGATCTTGGGGTTCGGATTCAACTCCAATATTTCCCATTCCCATTAATGAAACAGTAAATAATCGAATTTCTAACCCCTTTTTTTCAACAGAAAGTTTACGAAACAAACGAAATCGTAAAATTAGAAATACAAAAACAAAATAAACTCGTCCCCCCCTTCCGGAAGGGTTCGCCGTTTGATCGGAACAATGAAGGTGGACACAACCCGTTTAAAACGCGGCACATCCGAAATCCCAATGGATTGTCAATCGCTAATCGATCGTTTACGGTCGTGCACGAGAACGGAACTGTTGACCGAATTATGTCAAATTGAGACGTGGACGTTTGGGAAGTCGGAACTGTACCATTGGATTGATGTATTAGATATATTCGATGATATATTGAAGGAGGCAACGTTCACGAATGAGGACATGCAGTGGTGTCTCGCTTGTGACGGTTTATTTGATGCCGAACAGATTCGGTTACTGTCCGCCGTTCTCTACTTCACCACCCTACTCATCGAACATTCATTTTCTCGCCATTTATACAATTCGGTGGAACATCTCACCACTCTACTGTCATCCGCTAACATGGACATCGTCCTCGGCGTCCTAAATCTATTTTACATGTTCTCGAAACGTTCAAATTTCATACCGAGAATGCCGACCGTTAAACGGTTATCACTGTTAGCCCGATTAGTGTACGTGGCGGAGAGTTGGGGCGGTAAGGAGCACGGATTCTCGTTAGCCGATTGTTGTCAACCGAGACTGTCGAATACGACCAGTATCACGTCCCTCTTCTACTACGAATACTACGATGTGGACGGTGTACTGCGATGGATTGATCCGCAAATCTTGATGCGGTTCGGTAGTTCAACGCATCCCGGTAAAATTGCGTACCTCTTATGTTCCCGGATGCGTGCCAAATTAAATGATAAGGAAAAAATGATAATTTTCACACGGATAAGACTGACGCTATCATTTCATAAGTATCCGGCCCGATTACGGTTTGTACTCGCCAAATTACAAGCGCTCTCCATTCTCGTGTACTCCAATTCCCTGCAGGAGAACGTGCACAGTCTCCTTTATCCCGGTTTCTTGGAGGAACTGGTCGATTTGTTACAGACCCGCGGTTCGGATTTGGTGGAAATACGAGCGGCGGCTTTACGAACATTAACATCGATTATTCATTTAGATCGGAACCCCCATTTACCGAAGAAACCGGGGAGCCGGTTGGCAACGATCATCGAAGTCACCGGAGCCGGTTCGTATCATGGTTTTCTACCATCAATGGTGCGTACCTGTATCCGGTTTCTAACCGATACCGATCATGGATCGACACTACCAGATCCGGATGATGCATTTCCCCTACCGTTAGCCACCGCATTATTTAGCTTCCTTTACCATTTGGCTTCGTACGATACCGGTGGCGAATCACTGGTCGCTTGCGGTATGATGGAAAGTCTACTACGTGTCATAAATTGGCCCGGTTCCGAATTGGAACATATAACGTTCGTGACACGAGCCGTTCGCGTCATCGATCTGATAACAAACATTGAAATGCAATCATTTCAATCGTACGGCGGATTGAATAGCTTCATTTCCCGATTAGATTTCGAAGTGAAACTGTGTCGGACGGAACAGCCGTTCGAAATCGCTACCCACGGGATCACTGTCCCAGCTGACGTTGATTTAGATTATGTGGGTGATGAGTCAACAGCATCCGATGATGTAGTACCGATCCCATCACCAATCGAACATCCCGACTCCCCACAAACCATTCAATCGTCCGTCCATCCCATAACCATACGACAATGTTTACCACAACGAGCCGCCTTACTTAAATCGATGTTGAATTTCTTAAAGAAAGCGATTCAAGATTCAGCTTTCGCTGATAGCATCCGGCACATAATGGAGGGGACGTTACCCGGTTCCCTACGACACATAATCAGTAACGCAGAATATTACGGACCGTCGTTATTCCTCCTCGCTACCGACGTCGTTACCGTTTACGTTTTCCAGGAACCCAGTCTCCTGTTCGCTTTACAAGACATCGGACTAACTGATATCGTTCTCCAAGCGCTACTTAAAAAGGATGTACCGGCTACAAGGGAAGTTCTCGGTTCTCTACCGAACGTATTCAGTGCGTTGTGTTTGAATACCCGCGGTTTATCCGCTTTCGTTAAGTACAATCCGTTCGATAAGCTGTTTAAGGTTCTCCTATCCCCCGTCTACTTAACAGCGATGCGACGACGTCGCAGTTCCGATCCGATGGGTGATACCGCTTCAAATTTAGGGAACGCAATGGACGAATTGATGCGTCACCAGCCCAGTTTGAAGGTGGAAGCAACGAAAGCGATTATCCGGCTACTAGAAGAATTGGTTGAGCTGGGAACCGATCCGAAGTATGTTTGTTGGCGGTCTCCAAGTAAAACGGTACCAGTCAATAGCCATCGATCAACAGGAGTCGGTTTGGGTGGTTTATTAAATCATAGTGGGCCATCGGGACACAGTGGGCACAGTGGCGGCCAACCAACAACGAACGGTGGATCGAGTGATGAGGAGGAAGAGGATGAAGAGGAGGCGTCCACCTCATCCCATCCAAATCAACAGACAACAAAGATTCGGGATGGTGGCGGTGTGGATCGAACCGAAGGTGTTGAGATAATGGAACGGGAATCAATCCCATTGGTCGATTACATTTTAAACGTCATGAAATTCATTGATGCGATCTTAAGTAATAACACAACCGACGATCATTGCCGGGAGTTCGTAACGCAAGGTGGACTAACGCCACTTTTAAAAATATTAGCGCTACCCAATCTACCAGTCGATTGTCCGATCACAGCATCCGCTCAGGCAGTCGCTGCTGTTTGTAAATCAATTTTAAATTTAGCCTACGAACCACAGGTCCTTCTGGTCGCTCTCGATCAACTAACCGATGTCGTAGATCTGTTACGACCCCTCCAAACCCATTGGATTGAATCCACCGGTTCCATACTACTACACGAACTGGTATCGGCCCCGAATATCGACGAAGCGTTCGTTAATTGTAAATACACGCCGTACCTACATGCAATGTCGTCGGTCCACGCATACGTTGTGATGATGGTGCACGTGTGCCGTACGAATCAAGCGGAAATACGGGCAATGGCGATCCGGACATGGGGTAAAGATATTAAGTACGGCCGTCGATTGTTATACAAACTGGTCCAATTGTATACGGCCCTTGTTTGGGAGTCAACGTTACTGTTAGCGTTGTGTACGGACGATATAATCCCAATCGGTAGTGATTTTGGGAAGGCGGATTTAGATTTGTTACCGTTAATCGAACCAGCGGTCAATAACCAACCAACGGAACCAGCGGAACGGAATTTCGATCCGATAAATTTTACCGGCGAACCGACCGTTTCAAATGTTACCCAACAACCACCAGCTGTACCGCCACCGCCCCCATCAAACCCAGAACCGGAAGTGATAACAATAGACACGGACGATGAGGAGAATAGTATGGACGTCGATGATGGGCCATCCCTAATCCAAGCGGGATTGTTACATTTCAATGTACTGGACGATCAACGAGATAAACGGACAGTTCTTGCCAGCCAATCGCAGTTGAAGTATATCAAAGCGTTGTTGGGCTCATCGTCCCGATTAGGCCGAGCGTTAGCCGAATTATTTGGTTTGTTGGTGAAGCTAAGTGTTGGTGAATCAACCGTTCGGCAGCGTCGCGTCCAAAACAGTCTTGCCCAACAGTTACGTGTCCCAGCAAAAGACATTGCTCGAGTTCTAAGCTATATCCTGGTTGATGGACTATCACATAACCATCTACCACCATCCCCCATCCCTCGATTGAAACAAACATTTCTAATCTGTTCGATCGGTTTCACCAGTCCGATGTTGTTCGATGAGAAACGGTACGCGTACCATTTGATGTTACACAAATTCGTGGAAAGTGGTGGTTTGCAAGCGTTCTTCGATATGTTCTCGTTCGTTTTGAATAGCGGAATGGGATGGGTGGCGAATCGTCCCCTAAACGATATGACCGAGTTCCCAGATGGGGTCGGAGAGTTTCTGGACGCTTGGCTAATGTTGCTGGAGAAAATGGTGAATCCGAAGGCGATCATTGAGTCACCGCACACCATCCAATCGAAATCCGCCCGTCCCACGAAATCAGATTTCGATCAGATCGCCTACTTGATCCGAGTCCATCGGATGGCCTTCGATGCCGTTGATATAATCTGGAAATTTAAGCCGATGGCTCAGTATGGGTGCCGGATGACCGAATCAATGTTTGCCGTCATGAAACATATCTACAAGGGAGAGAAGCAGATTCGGGAACGTTATGAGAAGCACAACGCGGAGAAACAACAGCGACTACAAGATCAACAACAACGACAGGAATTAACGACATCTCAATCAACAGCTCTAACAACGATCCAATCCGATCTATCCACGTTATCCTCCTTTTCCACCCAGTCACCGTTTGGTGGTAGCCAGTCAACCGATGCGGTTAACTATTCAGCCACACCGAGCCCAGAAACATCTCCCGCCGGCGGACAATCATCCGTTACAAACAGTCGAATCAATCAATTGATTGATATGGGTTTTGCACCGGAATATGTACGGGAAGCGGTCGCCTTAACGTCATCTGTTGAACGAGCAACGGAATATCTACTACTCCGGTCGTCGGCGGCGGCGGCGACCACAACGGAACGAGATGAAGCAATCCCATCGACTAGTACGGCACCGTTAACCGTCCCCCAACAACCGAACGATGAAGATCAACGTATCGAACAGATGCAACGGATCCAGGTGTCGCTGAAACGTTTACGACACACCGATCTAACTGATTTAACCGCCGATCCAATGGATCCAGACGATAAACTATCAAATCGTCGTGGTTCATTACGGGAAATCATTCAGATACCGAATGAACCACCGTTATGTGAGAATGTACTGATCCGATACACTGTACCAGCGATGAAAACCTGCCTATTCTTAATGGATCATCTACCGGACACGGTAACGAAAGGTACGGAACTACTAACGATCTTGTTACGTCGAAATCCATCGAAACAACGAGCTCAGATGTTGAAATCAATTGTTTCCCAAGTGAATGAACATGTTAGGGAAATGAGAGCGATGATGCGAGATGCGCAACATGAACGGGACGATACGGTGATATTTTTTGGTGAAACAGCTGTCCAGTTTAGTGTTCGGGTCCAGGTGATGAGTATCTTCCTCGAAGGATTATATTCTGATCTCCGAACACCAGTGGTAGCGGCGATAAATAAACTCCAACTGATAACGGAGATGTTAGGTTTGTTAACCGACTTGGAACGTAGATTAATCGATCGTTCAACAGACCAATCCATAAGTCAGTCATCGACCCCGAAATGGTTAGCCCAGATGGTCCTGCTAATCGATTTGTATGAGAAGGTCGTCGTGCTGACGCGTCGTAAAACGGACATGCATCAAATAACGACCCGAATATGGAAGTGGTACGATGTGCAGACATCCACTTGGATCGCATATTCAACGGTTAACAATCGGATTATAAACGATGCGTACTGGTCGGGTGAAGCGTCAATCCGAGTAACAGTTGGCCGATGCCGATACACAATCAATTTCAGTTGTATGTCCCAAGTTAGTGAGGAGACCGGAAACCATCGACCAATTATAATGGATTTGAAGCTACGAAATCAATCTCCCGTTTCGTTAATCGTTGACGGAGCAACGGAACAATCGGAAACTGCCCCAGAACCATCAACAACCGATGAACATCCATCCGGTAACGATCAACAACAAATCGAACATGAATCAATTGACTATTCCCAATCACCATCCGCTACAATGATGGACGTTACAAGTGCAGCTGTAGCTGCCGTCGATAGTTTACTGAACGATGAACAAAGTGCGGATCCGCTGCTACAAAACGATGAGGAGGACGATGACGATGATGAGGATGATGATGAAGATGATGATGAGGAGGAGGATGACGAGGAAGAGGATGATGTCGAGGAGGATGTTGATTTGGATGAGGAGGATGACGATGACGGGGATGAGGAGGATGAAACGGTTAATCAGCTGGCACAGGAATCGATGGACGCATGTCCAGAACGAGAACCAATCGATCCAGCTACCGATCCGGATCTAACCATACCCGGATTAGAGGAACATGATACCGGGGAAATTGTAGCGATTTGTGTACGGCTGATGTCACTGAAAACGTTAATGGATCGCAGCACCCTGCACGCTTTAATGAGATTTTGTGTTCGATTAACCGCTCAGTATGAGAATGCGGTAATATTCGCCCGGAACGGTGGGATAAAGTTGCTGTTGGAACTGAATAATTCCGTTGGCTTCATCGGTTTCTCAACGCTAGCGAATCTCTTGATTCGACATGCCATTGAGGACGAACAAACGTTATCCACGGCTATGCAACGAGTCATTGAAACGCGAACCCTACAAACAATACCACCCGGTTATCGGGAATTGATTTTTATGTTACGTCGAATGTCATCGGCCGTCTCCCGTGAACCGAAAATCTTCGAAACGGTTGCCCGAGATATTCTACGGATCGACTTGAAGGCAATTAATTTATATCCCGAAGATAAACGATTGATTATGCGTTCAATTACCGGGAACAGTAAACCACGAACAAATCCCGACACCAATTCAATTGTGTACAATGTCATCGAACTGTTACTGGAAGCACTAGTGACCCCAACACAATCAACAAATCGACCGGCAGGAAACCCAGTCCCAACACCGACACCAACCCCATCAACTTCCACAACCGAAAATCGAATAGACACGTTAATTGGTGATGAAGAACCGAACGGTACCGATATTCGTACGGCTCCCGGAGTACCTGGTGGTGATAAATCACTATTCACCAAATCAGCTATATTAAAAGCGCTCGCTGAAGCGGCCCGTTCCTACCGAACTGTCGGTCTCCTACTAATTAACTACACGTTCGACGTTCGACCAGCGTATCCGTCGATGATTAAGGAACCTTGTTCAGCGCTAGCCTTCATCATGGATCAATTACTTCCGACTGGTGATAAGAATCCAGATCGTGAATGTTCTACGTCCGCTCGAATGTTGGTGGCCTCGTTATCATCGGCCACCGATTCCACCGAAATTCAATTAGCCGTTGTTGTTGAGGTACGAGCCGCCATCCGTCGGGCAATGGTAATGGCTGAGCTACCAGAGAAACATAGCCAACTACAACTGTTGTGCGGTTTAATTCCGACAATGATTGAAAATTGTCCGCCAGAAAATTTCCCACCATCTATGCTTAAGATCCATCAACACCAACCGAGACGTAATCAAATATTTTATATTATGTTGCGGAAGGGATTTCCTGAGAACTTGGCACGCATCTCACAAAGCTTAGATCTGTCAACGTCAAATGCGATAGCTACGATTAATGCGGCACTAAAACCATTGGAAACATTATTGCGAATGGCTAATCAACCGGGGCCAATGTTGCCGAAACGACGGGGTGAAAGGAGTACAAGAAATGCGAGTCGGGATGACGGAGATGCTGTTGGAATGGCAGGTGAGATGATACGTAGATTTAGTTTAGAAAATTATGATAGATTAAGTCATTATATATTAAGTTTTAAAATGATACTTCAGATAAGTCGGTTATTCATTCACTTCATTACCATCCTACGGATTAACAGACAATCTAGGGGGTGAGACAACCTATGAACACCCTTGGACTCTCGTTTATGTGAATTAATTTGGGATATTTCTCTTTGGTGGATGGGTGGATGTCCGATTTTCCATATGCATTTAGTTTTGTATGGAAGAATTTGAAGTCTGGATTTTTGCCGGACTTCATTCACTTTCTATGGCTTAATACAGGATCTATGGGGGTTAGCTAACCCATGGAGATCCATGGTCTCTTAAATATTTCAATCAATTTCGAATATTTCTCTTTGGATGTCAGATTTTCCATATGAAATTAGTTTTGTATGGAAGAAATTGTAATCTGGATTTTTGCCGCACTCCATTCACTTCCTATGGCTTACTAGAGGATCTATGGGGGTTAGCTAACCTATGGAGATCCACGGTTTCGCATATATTTGTATTAATTTCGAATATTTCTCTTTGGATGTCAGATTTTCCGTATGAATGATTGATGAGGATGAAGGATGAATGAATGATTTGCGCTAGGCAATTTAGGTTTTGTATAATGAAAGCTATTCCTTTTGAGATAATACCCTGTCTGGTCGAATAATTGATTTACAATGAATTCTGTGAATCTGCTGAGACTTCTGTAGTTTCTGCAACGCATATATGTAGAGATGGTCACCCTAATATGAGCAGCTCTACATGATTAGCGGTAATAGTTTAGTGGAAGTCAGTAAAAACCGGCCGTTGTACAAGCAGGTACATTTTTATAATCGCTAACTAAAGTAAACGCTGTTACTATTGAATTTTATATTTTAGAAACGCCGAATAGCCGTAAAAAATAGCGGGAAGACGGATTTTCGTTATACTTTAATCATTTTATTATAATTATACTTTCCAACATATACATATTTTTATTTTTTAATATTTAGACGTAAGATTCCATTATTCTCCGTTCCAAGTTCTATTTTGAGACATTTTCTTATTTTCTTTCTCTGTTAAAGGTCGCTTAAATCTGCGACAAGGCGATCCAACTGGTACTCCACTAACAAATCAATCCGATTCATCTATAAGTGATTCGGATACGGACACCGAGATGAATTCATCACCAGAAAATGACGTTATTCAATCGGTAGCATCCGTTCAACCCACTCGCGTCCCACCAACGACAGTTGAACCGGATGAGACAACAAATACGAGCGATGTGAGCGTCGATGAAGATTTACGACGTAATCCCGTCCCATACGACCATATCTATGGTAGATCGGTAACTAATCGACCAACTGATGACGTAATTGTTATAAATTTAAATAATATCCCGCCAATAATGGGTAACAATTCGATTCGATCGTTATTTGCGCAACAACCGAATCATTCAGGGGGAGATGCGGATGCTGCCCAGGCAGGACCTTCATCTGCTCCCGGTGGCCCACATCAAATACGACGAGCTAACATTCATTCATCCATAATCCGTGGTAACGTTGACGAATTATCAGAGAATTCACTGAGTCCCGCCCAATACATCCTTGACGATAGTTTCAATGTGATCGAAAGGTCTAGTTCGGGTGCTGGACCTACAGGACGACGTACTATTACCCGGACAGGGATTATTGGTTTAGGTGGCCGATTAAATATGAGCGGAGGAACAACGGGCGGGGATGCTGGTTCGGCAGAAGATCAACCAGCAAATGGGACAGGTCCGCCTACATTCCATGACGCTAATGCATATATGCGGGCGTTGAATGATAGCGTTGGTGGTGGAGAACAATCTGATATTGTGGAATATCGTTCGGTGACTCGGGGTAATAATGAAGCAGGTGGAAGGAGATACCAATTCCATTTGGGTAGCCCAAATCGGAATCCTTACGTTATTTTACAACGGTTGCTTGGCCCATCGGCGGACGACTTGCTCGATGAATTGGCTGATGTAAATCCGGTTGTTCTCGGTAATGTACGACAGATGATGTTGGAAAGGCAACGTGGCAGTGGGCCCTTAGCAACATTGGCCATTGGGGACCAGGCGACCGGTGAAATGGTGGATCAATCTGGTTATATATTTGGTCGTACTTTAGCCGCAACGCTTAACAATACCCCATCCCCTTTACACTGGTGGTTGGAGGAAGCGAAGGTGCTAGGCCTCGAATCTCAATCCGATGTTTGCTTGTCGGTGTCCAGCAATTTAATTGGTGACTTGGAAGCAGAGAAACAGATTGAGGTCGATAAGTTGGAGAAAGCTAAAGCGGAAGCGGCCGCTGTAACAGCTGCCGCTGCCCAAAAGAAAAGGAAACGAACGGCTGATGGTGATGATGGGGATGGGGATGATCCAGATGATCGGCAAACCAATGAACCGAAAGAATCCCGGCTCGATAATGATGGGGATGTGTCCAGTGGGCAACAAATTGAAACGGAAGAGAATCGGGAACCGATACAACAGTCAAACGATCTTCAGGTTGATGTTGACATGTTTTCGGATAGTACAATTCGTTCAGAATCGTCAATATCACCGCAAACATCGAATCAACGTATGGACATCACTGAAGAGCGTCCTCGCCCCACAGAACCTACACCAATGGCTGATGATGTTTCATCATCTGCCTCTTCTTCGTCGCAATCTTCACCAATTACGATCCAATCAACAACGGAACGTAACTTCGATATTCGGTTAATGCTTGATCGGCCAACTCCTACCGAACAACCAACAGAACAGCGGCCCGGAACAGATATAGAACCAGTCGTAGATGAGGGAATTCCGGTCGTTACTATCACCGATGAGGAATCATTTGAATCGGGGGACCGACACCAGGTTGGACCGTCAATTATTGTGATTAGCAGTGATGAACAACGTCGACCAGAAGATGTTCAGAGTGTCCATAGCTCAACCGGTTCCGATCTGTTTAACGATGAGGATTCATCGAAAGATGATTTAAACGTCCTTGATCTCGGCTTCTCGTACGATGATCGGGAACATTTTGATACGGAGGAATTGTTTGATTTTGAATTGAATGACGGGGAAGGTTCATCCGTGGCACCGGTAGATCGGCCAGTTAATGATTTACCGACGACAACGATTAATTTAATTGACGATGAGGTTGTAACGAATCGAACAGAACCGTTAACTGTTCCAAGGATAGAAGATGAACCATCAGACGTTGGTCCAGAACCATCAACGTCTGGTATTGAACCGAATGAGAAAGGGAATGGTGAGGAAGATGATGATGAGGATGAAGAGCGGGTAGTCAACGAAGTAGTGGCAGCTCAATTAAATGTTTTAGATGGTTTGGAGATCCCAGAAGGGGTGGATCCATCATTTTTAGCCGCCCTACCCGATGAAATGAGAGTTGAAGTCATCACCGAACATTTACGAGTCCAGCGATTACGGCAACGTGCCGCTCAACAGAATGCGATACAAAGTGAACATGAAGCGTTGGTTGAAGTGAATCCAGAATTTCTAGCGGCTCTGCCACCAAACATACAGGAAGAGGTGTTGGCCCAACAAAGAATCGAACAGCAACGGCAAGCGGCAGCTGCAACTGATCCAAATGATCCGGTCGATACAGTCGCGTTCTTTGAAAATTTACAGCCGTCACTGCGACAGGCTATCTTAACCGATATGGAGGAGTCCCAGATATCTGTACTACCGCCAGCGTTAGCGGCTGAAGCACAGAACTTACGACGTGATTGGGAGACAAGAAACAGGCAGGTGATGCAAGATCAAATCAATCAAATTGGTACCGGTCCGAATTTATCGTCTGTGTTAAGGTATCGCAGCCGGATTTATGAAGCTTTGGAACAGTTGTCTTGGACGGAACGTCGGGGAGAACGTACGCAAACGACTGGCGGTTTCGCTGGGTCATCAACTCAATTGGATTCTTTGCAAATGACTGCTCGTATGGATCGTCCCCTTTTAGACCATGAATCATTAACCTCACTGCTGATCCTTTTGTTCGTCGACGATCCCAAATTGAATATCTTACGATTACATCGGGTTATTCGGAATGTCTGCGCTCACATCCCATCCCGAAATTGGATCATCCGAACATTGCTGACAATCATCGAACGAACGAATGATGATTGTGAACGTCCAGCTACGGTTCGGCAACCGATTGGGATACGTCCGAAATGGTTAAATATTCGGCTGGACACAGCTCTCTGTTCCCGAACAAACGTATTCGTTATCAATAAAACGAATCCAGACGACTCGTCTGATTACACGATCACAATCAATCCACAAGCAGCTCATATCGTCTGTAAGCACGCTTTAGATCTGTTAATCGCTTTAGCTAAATCATTTCCTGCAAATTTCGTGTCGGCTAAAGATGAATCGACACCTGTAGCTGATTGTGCAATGGAACCAGTCGATGACTTAGTGGGGGAACCACAGCCTGGCCCTTCAACTGAACCGCAATCGGAACCAATCGATTTCTGGGATATTTTACTCCGAATTGAGATGACTATCGATCGGAAGAAGACAACAGAACGTTGTGGGAGATCATCGAAACGTCGGTCAATCGCTAAGAGAAATGATCGTCGAATTGTAGACTTCAATTCGTCCCCATTCGCTAAATTAATCGCAATGTTAGCTTGTACAACGATCAAACGAAGTACTTTATTAACTGATAAGTTACTGAAGTTGTTATCGGTGATATCTGGTCGGTTACCGGAGAAGCGATTACCATTAGGACCGGCACAAATGTTAGCCGCTGCTAAATCAGCTGCCACAACCGATAAACCGTTAGTTGGTGGTTCGAAAGCGGTAGAGCAATCAATTGATCGTCGCCCTTACTTACCAGAATCTGTGATCCACATTGGCTCAGCCGTAAATGTCTTAACAACCCGTTCCTGTTCAGATGATGGCCTTGAAGATATCACCGCAATGCTATTAAATGTGAGCCAATGTTCAAATCGATCGAGAGCCACCGTTTTGTATTATCTAATTGAAGCGGCGACAATGCTAGCGGAAACAATTCGAGAGCAGATAGTAAATTTGAAGAAGGAATTTATCGAAATGTATTGGCCGGAATCAATAGCTGGTGGATCAGCTGGACCAGCGATAAGCTATCCATCCCAAAACCAAAGAGACGGAACGTTAAAAGATCGATTTACTAATACGAAAGTTGTAATAGCGGCCAATTCAAATCAAATGACCGCTTCGGAGTTACAACTATCCGCTATGGTACCGTTGCTAGCGAAAACTTCAACTCAATCATTTTTCCTTCGGATCCTTAAGGTCATCATTCAGATCCGGGAATTTGTTCGGGATGAACTTGCAGCCGGAACAATTCAATTAAGTGAATATGAGATGAGTCCGATGAGTGAATTTTTAAAATTAACGGATCTCTGGAATACGTTGAGTGATTGCTTATTGATTTTAGAACGTACCGAAGACCATCGAGCCGTTTTAGTATTACAACCAACTGTCGAAGCTTTCTTTCTGGTTCACGCTTCCCAACCGATACGGCTTCCAACCCCGCCAACTGAAGAATCCGAAAAGCCACCGCCTGAACAGCAACCTACTGTATGTGTGTGTGATGGCGGCGAATCAACAAGCGGAAATCAGACAACGACAACCCCAAATTCTGTGATTCTAATCGATGATGATTCATTCAGTGAGTCAACGGCTAAAAATCAGCCAATAACAGCTCCCGTATCACCGATATCCGGTGAACGAACGGTGATTAGTCAAGAAGCGGCCGCTGCTATTGAGGCCGCCTCCCTAGCTATGCTAGCATCGAATCGTACCAAAATTACAACCGGTGTACCGGATCCAAACACATCAACAGCGGCTATCACCGATGATCAGCGGAAATTTTTAGAGTTTGCGGAGAAACATCGAACTGTTTTAAATCAAATATTACGACAGTCTACCGTACACTTGTCGGATGGACCGTTCGCTGTCCTAGTCGATCACACTCGTATCTTAGATTTTGATGTGAAGCGACGATTCTTTCGAATGGAATTGGATCGAATGGATGAGACGGTACGGCGAGAGGAGTATGCCGTTCATGTTCATCGCGTTACTGTTTTTGAGGATTCGTTTCGGGAGTTGTACCGTCGGAATGCCGAAGAATGGAAAAACCGATTTTATATTGTGTTTGAAGGTTCGGTCAGACCATTCCCAGATTGAAGAACTTTCTTATTAATTAATTTCTTTCGCAGATGAGGAGGGACAGGATGCTGGTGGTTTGTTACGGGAATGGTACATGATTATATCGCGGGAGATATTCAATCCAATGTACGCATTGTTTACGGTGTCGCCGGGTGATCGGGTCACCTACATGATCAATCCATCAAGCCATGCTAATTCGAATCATTTATTCTACTTTAAATTTGTCGGCCGGGTCATTGGTAAGTACTCTAGTTGTATAGGAAAACACGATTTCATTCCGGTAAAATTTGTTCGAATCGTTTTTTATTTGCAGCTAAAGCAATTTACGATAATAAACTGTTGGAATGCTACTTCACGCGTTCATTTTACAAGCACATCCTTGGCATTGAGGTGAACACGCAGGACATGGAATCGGAAGATTACGATTTCTATAAAGGTCTGGTGTTCCTAATGGAAAACCATGTGTCCGAATTGGGTTACGATCAAACGTTTAGTTTGGAGGTGCAGGAATTCGGAGTAACGGAAGTTCGGGATTTAATACCGAACGGTAGGAATATCGTTGTCACCGAACAGAATAAATTCGGTTACATACATTTGGTTTGTCAGTTGAAGATGAGCGGATCGATTAAGCAACAGTAAGTTTAACATTCCCAACCCCCCATCGGAAAAATATATTCAATTCGAATTAATTTATAGATTGAACGCGTTCCTGGAAGGTTTCTACGACATTATACCGAAACGATTGATCTCAATATTTAACGAACAGGAATTGGAGTTGCTGATCTCAGGTTTACCAAATTTTGATATTGATGATTTGAAAGCGAATACGGAATATCATAAATATCAAGCGAGTTCTATTCAGGTGAGAAATTAAAAGAGTTTATTAGACTTATTTTTTTTAATAAAACAATCCATTCCCTACAGATCCAATGGTTTTGGCGCGCTTTACGTGGTTTCGATCAGGCGTCCCGTGCTAAATTCTTACAGTTCGTAACCGGGACATCTAAGGTGCCGTTACAAGGATTCGGTCATTTGGAGGGTATGAATGGAGTGCAACGTTTTCAGATACATCGGGACGATCGATCAACGGATCGATTACCATCAGCTCATACTTGGTAGATTTGTTTTTAACCGAAATTAAAAGAGTTTCTAATTTTTTTCTCTTTCGGAACAGTTTCAACCAATTGGATCTTCCCGTTTACAAGACATTTGATAAGTTACGATCGAGTTTATTGAAGGCGATACATGAATGTTCGGAAGGATTTGGATTTGCGTAAAAGAAAACACAAAAAAAAATTAATTTCTTTCGTTTTACATTCCAAGTAAAACTTTTCTTTTATTTTTTATTTCCTTCCCTTTAATTTGATAATTTATCCTTCTGAATAAATGAGAGAAAAACGGAGAAATTGAACAAAATATGAAAAGAAATTAATTAATTCTTAAGGTGTAAAGGGAAAGAAAGAAACCACATACAGAGATACAATTTATTTAAAAAAAAAATCTATTTTTTCAAATTTAAAAGGAAAAAATAGGAAAATAAATTAAATGAAATAAAATTAGTTTACTAGAAGTTTAAGATTTTTTATTAATTATTTCTTATTATTTTTTTTTTTTTTATTGAATTTAAATTGATTTTATAGGCGACATGCCTCCCATACCCACTTGTTAAATTATTTGTATTAATTTCTTTGTATTACTTGAATTGAAAATTATAAAGAAACAAATTGAAAAATAAATGAATTGAAAATTGAATTGAATTTGTTTTATTTTCTATTTTTTATTTTTTTTTACCCAGATTTCTTATTTTCTTAACGGAAATATTAAAAGCAATTCATTGTTTCAAGTTTAACGGTATAACATTGTCTCTTCAAATCGACAATTCACAATAGATAATTTGCTGAAAGTTTGGGCCTTTGATACAATGAGGTTCTAAACTAAATAGCACAGAATTCAATCTCTAAAAGTACTAATAGCCTACTATCATATGGCCTTGCATTGTGTAGACAAGGTAAGAAAGGTAATTTTAATTTCAAGTTTTGTACAAATTTAATGAATTGAATAGAAATTAGATTTGAAAATGTATTAAAGCAATTTTTAACTCGAAGCTTTCATTGAGCTTTAAAGATTTTTGTAGATCTAATTTTTGAAATTTTGAAATTTCGCTGAAGAACCATTATCTAGATGGAAAATAGGTTTTAAAAAAAAAAATGGATTCAACAACCAAAGCTTTCTTTGAGCTTATGATTATTTTGGAAAGTTTTCTGCGAAAATTATAAGTTACTTTTAAATTTAATGAATCGGATAAAAATGAGATTTGAAAACTTATTAAAGTAAATTTTAATTCGAAGCTTTCATTGAGCTTTC
>JANTOP010079215.1:0-20940 GCA_027564815.1 Symmerus nobilis | reverse complement strand
AGCGAATAACCTCATTAATTAAAGAAATTATCCCAAATCTGCAACGTATGGCCCCTGCTAGCACCTTTCAGACCACTTAAATGTTAGTTACCTTTTAAGCTGTTAAGCTGTACTCCGTACTAAATTGTTACCTTGTCATCTAATATAAAATGTAACTTTCATATACTTACCGTCGAATTTAGGAGACATCTTCCACCTAGCTATGGAGGCGTCCTAAATAAGCAAAGCTTTCGGATATGGCAAGTGACGAAAATTATATGTGGCTTGATATGATTAATCGTTAGATTAAAGCTTTCTAGAGTTAATTTTTTTCGGTTACATTTCTTTAAATAATAAGTTTTCTCTATCCCATTAGCTTCAGACCCCGTTTTCCTTGCACAGACATTGTAGTACGTTTGTTGCTCGTTACAGTGCCAGAAACTATTATGAAATATTTTTGTAAAAAAAAAGAAAAAACTTTTGCACAAA
The DNA here is from genome assembly GCA_027564815.1 of Symmerus nobilis. NCBI lineage: Eukaryota > Metazoa > Arthropoda > Insecta > Diptera > Mycetophilidae > Symmerus > Symmerus nobilis. Next base: position 20,472 of record JANTOP010079215.1, on the reverse strand, counting down.
GTCTTTCACATTCCAAATTCAACGAGAGAAATTTATACGCTTTTGCATGCATACCACATTCATCATCATCAATATTCTTCTTTTACCAATCATTCTCGCCCATCCCCAAATTGAGCCCGGAAGAAAGAGTTTTTCATACGTTTAACCAGAAACCAGATCTACACAGTTTCGAAATAACGGAAATGATAATTCAGACATATTTTTCTTTTTAAATACATTTGAATTAAACATCACGATATCTGTCTATATGTCAATTTCGACAGTTCATACTTTGCCTTTGCATAATTTTCGAAGAAAAAAAAAATAAAATAAAATATTAAAAATTCAAGCGTAAAAATGCAGGATTCGATCATATGTTTCTTTGTTTAAGAATTATCTTCTGTCATATAGAAAACACCCTATTTCTGTTTATCAAAAATATTGAACGGAACAGTGGGTGAAATATAGGACGGATCGTGGGCGGATTTGGATATAAATAGACCCCGATTGTAGATAATATTTTATTTACCATATCTACAGAATATAAGTATGTGTCAATCACACAAAACCGAAGAGAATCCCAATTTTTGGACAAAGAAATATTTTTTGGGTGGTGAATTTAATACACAAAATGGTTAAATTCAATCTTGCCTTATATACATATAATTGTTTGCTCTCTATATTCTATAATAAACCAACATCCCCGTGGCCCATTTTGACCCACACCCACAAAATTGTATTGAATTGAAAAGGTAAATCGATTCCGATTAAATCAGTAATATTGGGTAGGGTTTTCCTTTCTATGCTATCAGGTAAATAAATCGGCAGTGATCCCCAAGTTGATTCTCATAAAAAAAAATACAGAACTGATATGTGGGTCAGATATTTTGAACGGGATTAGATGGTGAGTCGTAGGATGACTCCCGAATAAATCGAATTACTATAACTATCTCTCTGGGTATCCTGCACTTAATTGAGTTTGATGTTAGAAAAATTGGGTAATGGATTTTAATGGGATTTTACTTTCTGTTAGGTAGATTACTTGCCAGATTCTCCTCTCTGGATTGGCATTCTAAACGTTATCGAATATCTGACTTCGTTCGTCTGATATCGTTACACTTAATGGTAGTGGAAGTGATTGCCTTCCAAAATCCTAACTGATGTACACCTGAGTTCAATTGAATACTTTAAGCACTACAGTTTAGCTTCCTAAGATTTCTGTGGTAACAAATGACCTGCGGGTACTTCTTTCCAACGAAAAATTCGGGTAATAGAGCTAGTCTTTGGCTAACCATCGGGGGTGAACAGGATTCTGGGGAATACTCTATTCGTCATCATTTATTATCTTTATTTATTTGTCTTTTGAGCCCAATTCTTGCCAAATCGAATTGAGAGACAGTGGAATCAACATTTTAGTTAGAAACTGAAGCGTATATTTAAGACGTCCACTGTTCCAGTTTATTATCTGCTTCAGAGGAGCTTCAAGGAAGTATATCCACGGAATAACAGCGGTATAATAAACTTTACACTAATGCAGTGTATGACAGATTGAAATGTCCTTAAAAATGGAGCATAATCAGCTAAAAATCCAGCAAATTGGCGACTCTTTGAAAAATCTAAATCCGATTAGGTCATTAAAAGACGTGAAAATCATAAATAGCCAAGCAATATCGAAAAAACGTCGGAACAAGTCTGAAAAAGTTGATAAATAGTCGGGCGAAGTCCAGAAAAACTTATCCGGTAAAGTCAGACTCTCTCAGGAAAAGATCTGAATGTTTGTTTGGAAAGGACAGGAAACAGCACAGAAGTCATGTAAATGTGATTTGTGATAAGTCGGGGATAGGGATAACTCCGAAAACGTCGTAAAAAAGCCGGGAATAGGCAGAGAAACTAGTCAAAATAATAAGTAAAGTTGGAATAAGTCGGACAAGTTAGAAAAAGTTTCTAAATATTCCCGAATTCTCCGACTCTAGTCTGCTATTCGGGCTTTCACAATATTTTTGCAGTTTTCACGACTTTTTCTGATATTTACCGAATTCATCTAAAACTTTGAATTTAGAATTTGCTCTTCCCTTATTCTGTCATAGTTTTATCTGATTATCACGACTTTTCCCGACGAAATGTGGAGGCGTTTTCTAAGTTTTAGTAAATTTGCTAGCGTTTTCCTAATATCTCCCCTCTCTTTCTTTCCCGATATTCTGCCTAAACTTCTACAACATTTTCGGCGATATTTTCCGACTCCTGGCCTGTTCGAAACTTTGCCATTTTTATACATTTCACCAGCTTCTACATAATCTTGGCAATAACATTGAATATACACTTGGGCATAAAGAGATACCTTTGACGAGCTTTATAGATAAAGAAGGAGCTTTTAATAAATCTTATGACTTAATTAAGAGAGCGGTGATGGTGACTTGGTGATTGGATACAGGCCATGTCGTCTTGTAATAGTGGCGACGGCGGCCAGAGCCTGTCCACAAGTAGGAGTACTATCCCCATTGTGGTCTCTGATAATCGATGGACTACTGCAAATCCTGTCCAGGAATGGGTTTGAAACCATAGAGTACGCAGACGACCTTGTAATAATCGTAAGAGGCAAGGTGGTAAGTATACTCTCTGACCGACTACAAGAAGCCTCTCGATTATACAAAATTGGTGTGAAACGGAGGGATTCCGGGTCAACCCCAAAAAAACCAAGAGAAGGAAGTTGGATAATTTAAGAATGCTAACTATCTATGGCGAACAAAGTTCTCTACGGAGACCAAATATTTTGGTCCAAATATTTTTCCACTACGGTAATAAGATCAATGTTAAGATATGAATCACATGTCTGGTGGCTTAAAACTGCCAGCAACACGACAATAAAAATTCTAGAGTAGTTGCAAAGAGAGGCATGCCTAAGTGTCACAAGGGCGATCAGCTCCACTCCCATGGCAGCTGTGGAAGTGCTGCTGAATCTGTCTCCTCAACACATACCAGTGGAAAAGGAGGCTAGATTGGCGACATACAGAATAATGTCTAGGGGTGGGGGCCTCCCGACTTCCGTAAAGGTCACTCTTCTTTCTTCTCCTTCAAAAATCTTTGACATAGTTGGGATGCACCCAGTTGAAAATCGCTTCAAAATGCGAATCCCAAGCCGATCCGACTGGTCGGAAAACGGGTTAGGGTTTGGAATGGGATACATAATCTAGTTCTAAGACAAACGTAGGAGTAGGTGCCGGAATATACGAAAAAAAAATGCAAATTTCAGTTCGCTAGAACTCTTGGACAGCATGCCACAGTATTGTAAGCCGAAGTCTACGCTAGATAATTCTATATATGAGAAACCATCAGTAGGTAGTCCAAGAACAACAAAATTGAAATTTTTTCTGACAGCCAGATAGCTATGAAGGCACTATCCTATCAAACCGACTCTAAACTGGTACAAAACTGCCTGAAGGCCCTAGACGACCCAAGCTAGTTCTAATCTGGGTTCCAGGGTATGTAGGAATTGAAGGCAATGAAAAAGTTGATCTCTTAGCCAAGTTAGAAACGGGATTATCCTATCAGCCGGAACCATTCTGTGGAATATCAAAATGCACGGCGAGCATAAAGATATCAGAATGGGCCGACAATAGGAAAAAATTAGACTGGGAGCAAACACCAGGGCAAACCCATGCGAAGGTGTTTATTGTCACGAACTCTATCAAAAGAACGAAAGAATACCTAAATCTAACTAAGAATCAAATTGACTTGAAAAAACACCTCCGCAAGATGGGACTACCACAGGGCAATGTGTGTAGAATCTATGGAGATGTAGAGGAAACGGCCGAACATATCCTTTGCGAATGTCAAGGGTTGAAGTCATAACAATTACGATACATCGAGCAATACCACATGGAGCCGATTGATATCGTTAAACTATCACTAGGGCAAATCCTGCGCTTCATAGACAGCACAAAGCTGACTAGACTCAATTAATACACATCAGGATGCCATAATAGGTCCATGTGAGGCCGCAGCTCTAACGGCTTCTAATTTTTCTGACTTTCCTTTAGTTTTGTCTATTTTTGCTGACCTTTTCCCAATATTCTCTGGATTTTTTCGATTTCTATGGATTTTCCTATATATTTCGATTTTTTTTTTACATTTTTGCCCTGATGTTGAAGAATAGTTCCAAAATTTCCTTAGTTTTATGACATTTTCTAATATTTGTCGTTTCTTTTCTTGAGTTCCCGAATTTTCTTCTATTTATTCCCCGACCTTTATGACTTTTTCTTAATTACCTCGCGTCATTTACAGATTTTTTCCCGACTTGTCCTAGCATTTGGAGGAGGTCTATGTTCAGTAGTGGACTTCAACAGGCACAGTGGACTTCGTTAGAAACACAAAAAATCTTAATTCCCGAGTATAGTTGGTTCAGGGTCAGATTATTGAGTCCTCAGCAGACCTGCAGACAAATTATAACAGGAAATACGACAAAATCTCAAATTTGGCAATCTATACGGAACACGGTATATTTTTAAAGTCTAAAATTCAGAGAGATGTAGGAGGGTATCTGGCGGCGTGCTATAGCTAATAAACGATTTTATTTATTAAATTATTTCTGATTTAAATCGAAATGAATTGATAATTTCAATAAGATTAAATTTCAGAAACATTGGACTAAAGTGGTAATTTTTACCACGACAAAAATGAAAACCCTTCTCAAGTCCTGTTTCAAAATGTTAATAAAAAGACTTGTCAGTTTCTGTCTTCTGTCTTTTTAATTTAACCGCCTATTCGTTAAAAGGGAACATTGACACGAGTGAGGAAATATATAATGTCTAACCTCGTGTCTAACATATAACTTCCGATCGGGAACTGATAGTTTACCAACGTTTTTAAAGTTGGAAAAGTGGGAGTTTGCGGGTTTGAATATTATCCACAAGACGAAAAGTCTTTTTCTTTGAAACATTTTTCAATTCGAAGCTTCACCCCTAACGATGCGAAAATTCATTGAACCGAAAAAAAATGATTTTCTCTTGAATATTTTTTCTTTGCTCGCTTGCCTCCAAACGTCCCGGAACCACTCTACCGTTCCTTTTGATATCAAACCAATTTTCTCCGAATACCCTAATTTTCTTTTATTCATTGTTGGATCGAAGTTTGTGTTCCATATAATAGATTCTATAGATATATTTTCTTCTGGGTATTTTTCATCCCAATAATAAGGAAACCCGGGATGGGGGAACCCGAAAAACAATTGAATGAAAATCACAATGGAAGTAGGAAATTATTCCGATTTTTGGGGAGTTAATATGTTCACCACAGAAACGGACGAGAAAAAGTTACAAACAAATTTCTTCTTTTTTTTGGTTGGATACTTCTGCTTCCTCTTCCATTTAACTCCCAACTGGGTAAATCTATATTCAATTTGATAACATAATTTTGAATGGAAAAACCAATTTCTTTGCAGGATTTATTTTTGGGAATCACAGTATGACGGAGACTAATGGTGAAATTGAACAATTTACGTGGGTCAAAGGCAACTGTAAATCAATACAATGAAAAATCGACAAATCATTTATTTTAATTATACAAAATAATTTCTAATTAATCAATAAAATATATTTATACTTTGAAAGTTTTGCAACTTTTTTTTTATAATTTTTTATAATATCCACAGGTCATGCATACAATCACGAATCCATAGACCTCTGATTAGAATGTAATTGTTTATTGTAGTTTCTTTTTTAAATAAATTATTTATTATTCAAACAGTTGCGATGATTAAAAATGCATCGATAAATTAATTATTGATTCATCGATCATCGATAATTAATGTAATGAGTTCTTCAACACAGTATTCCAACGCCTGTCGTGGAAAAGACAAGAAATGTCAAAAAGATTTCCGGCAATTTTAAAAAATTCAGTCGAAAATAGTCGGAGAAAGTGAGACAAATTGGGAACAAAAAATTAGTCCGGAATTTTCCAGAATATACTTGATCTTTTCCGACCTATAGACTTTACCACTCCATGTACAAAATTTTATCGAATTTGGACGACTTTTCCAGTTAAAAATCGAACTATTTCACATTTTTCAGATATTTGCCTACCATTTTGTGACTTTGATGAATGTTTTCTTGACTACCTTTTGACTATGTACCTACTTACAACTTTTTAACGACTTTATCGAACTTTGGATTTTACAACTTGATTTGGCTTTCTCGTATTTCGACCGACTTTCTCCCACTTCTCTAGACTATTTTTATTCCATTGCCCAACTTTTACTACTTTTCCACATAGAATCATCTCCACTATTCGATTTTTTCAATATTTTCCATCCCTCTCTCAGACTTTTTCTCCAAATTTTGTGGAAAAAGGTCGAACGAGAAATTGAGAAAAGTCGGTAAAGATGAAAAAAAGGGAAGAGCCGGTTAAAATTCGGAATATTGTCAGGTGAAAGACGGAACGCTAGAAAAATATTGCGAGAAAAGTCAAGAAATAAGTGGAAAAACTCAGAAGAAAAGACGAGAACAATTCGGGTATAATTACAAAAATGCCACAATGAAAATCACACAAAATTTCCCACAAAAGTTGATTCAGGAACAGTTGGGGAAGTATTAGGAAATGCAAGTTTGGAGAAATTATCAATCAAGAAAGCTACCTCTAGAATGGGACCTGACTCGGCTATTGATGACCGGTCATGCCGAGTTTCCGTAGAATCAGGACTCTCGATTTCATAAAATTGGTGAGAGGCGGAAGAACTTTGGGTTAATCCCAATAAAACCAATATCGTTACTTTCATTTTCGGTGAACAAATCAAGTTCTCTACGGAAACCAACTATTTGGGCTATCCTTAATTCTAAATAGAACTGGAAGCAACACCTAAAAAAAAAAATAGCCCGATTGTCTCTATGGACCTGCCGGACACTTTGTGGCAGAACATGGGCGTTCAAACCCTAAGATACTATTTTTCCAGGCATGCCTAAACATAACAGGTGATGAGCTCACACTCACGGCAGCTAAGGTATTCCTGCATAATATGTCTCTGCTTCACATTACAGTAGAACAGAATGCCGGATTAGGGGCCGACAGAGTAATATCTAGAGGGTGGGGAGCCCCCTCCATACTATCGTAAGGCCTGCCCAAAGATCTTGGACACAGTCGGGAAACACCCAGTCTTTGGGATGCCGAGTAATAAAACTCTACCGGTAAATCACTTTGAAAAATCATTAAAAATAAGAATCCCTAGCCGAACGGACTGGTCGTAAAACGGATCCAGGCTTGAAATGGTCATAATCTAGTGAAAATCCGAAATCTGAGTTCGCTAGAACTCTTGGACAGTTCACCACCGTATTCCAAGCAATTGATATAATTGAAAACAATTTGCTCTGATAGTCAGGCAGCTCTGAAAGCACTAGTCCAACCAGATAGATTCAAAACTAGTACACACCTGCCTCAAAGTCCAAGGCAACCTAAACCAATTCAACAAAGTTGAACTAATCCGGGATGTAGAGGAATTAAAGGCAACGAAAAAGCCGATAGATAAGCAATGAACGGAACTAGTTTTCCATGGGCCGAAGCCATTCTGTGGAATATAAAAATGCACTGCGATAAGCATATTATCAGAATGGGCGATATCATCGTCACGCGCTTTATTAACAAAACGAAGGAATATCTAAATCTAAGCAGAAACTAGATTAAGGAAATAACAGAACTACTGACTGGACAATATAACCTGAGAATCTGTGATGGAAGAGGAAACGACCGAACCGACCGAATAATCCTTTGCGAATGCGAAGTTTGGAGTCAAGATGACTACTATATTTCGACCAATACTGTATGGAGCCGACTGATATCGGTAAACTCTGACTATGACAAATCCTGCACTCCATAGCCAGCACAAAGTTGACTAGTCTCAGTTACTATACATCACAATATGCCAGTGATGGCGAACCTATGACACGCGTGTCAAAGATGACGACATTGTGGATGACACGGTCGTGCCAGCCATTCTTTAAAATAAAAATAAATTAACAAAATAAAATAAAATAATTAGAATTACTTTACTGAATGTAACATTTGTTTTGACTCAAATATGCGCCGTTTTTTCGATAACTCGTTGCTATTTAGAAGCCAATTTCATTATGCCGCTTTCCCAAAACGCCTTGTGCATATTGGTAAGAAACTGATATAGCCCGTTGTCACAAGCTTCTCTTTAGATCAGTGTTATACCGCCAAGAGCGTTTACAATGGCCAAAAAGAGATAATAGTCGCTTGGTGCCAGATCACGGCTATGCATTGGATTCATTAAAATCCTCCAACTAACTCTCAGAGCTTCTGGCGGGCCATCATCGGTCCAACTGCTGACAGTATAAGTCCAAATTGAGTGTGGTCATAGGGCAGTAACTTACAGTGGAACATTCCCTTAAAATCCCTCTAAACACACAGCAAAACCTTTCTGGCCGTCAATCCTGGTTTGGCCACAATTTGGCCCGTGTACGCTTGACATTGTCGTATGTTATCCATTTCTCGTCGCTAGTCATCATTCGCTTCAGAAATAGCTGAATTTCGCTTCGTTTGGCCAGGGATTCCCAGATGAAAACACGTTTTTCTGTGTAAACTCGTGCGGTACCCAAAAATTGAGCTTCTTTGTGAAGCCAACCTTATGCAAATGGTTCAAATCTCTTTTACGGTTCATATTCAGCTGCTGGAAGATACTATGACAGCTCACATGCCGGTCTACTTTAATCATTTCAGGGATTTTATCGACATTTTCGACGATAGGCCTTCCAAAGCGTGGCCCATCTTTCACATCGAAATTACCGGAATGGAATTGCCGAAACCAAAATTGCATTTGATTGGCTGTTACAGTATCGGGCCCATATACACGTCTTGTGTTTTGGCCTCTATGAAAGCGAAGTTGTAAAATATAGCGAATTTTCTCTTGGGTTATTTCCATCTTTGACGCCCTCAACGGCGAAAGATTGTTTTTTTGTACGTGAATCCCTCTTTCCAACGAGTTTAAGTATAGCCCGATGAGACAAATACATCACGAGATATATGTCGCTAACCCCATCTAGCCAAAGAATAATGGATTTCTTTATCCCCATCCTAATATAATATTGTATATGAATATCTCTAGATGTGACACGATACCCGAGTTAAGCTCACTTAAGCTTTTTAAGAACTTTGACACGCCGAGCTCAAAAGGTCAGCCATCACTGCAATATGCCAATTGGTTCTTGCAATGGTTACAGGGCAGTTATTGCCGTACCTGCTAGTATATCTATTATATCTATCTAACTATCGGCAAATATAGGGCAAGCGATAGAATATTTAAAGAAAAGTCATACAGACTGCGGATAAAACTTGGACAGTTAGGAAAAGTTGGAATAAGCCGGCGAAAATAGGGAAACATAGGAAATGTGCCGGGAAAATTGGACAAAATAGGAAGAATAGTACGTAGACATGAAGAATTTTACAAGACAGTCTGGAGCGGTTAAAATAAGTCTGTATGTATTTTTTCCCACTTTGCTTCGCGTCGGAAACAGCTAAAGTCTGAAATATACCGGAAAAAAAGGGAAAAGTCAGAAAATGTCAGTAAAGTTCAAGAGAACTTTAAAAAAAAAATCTTCTTGATATGTCGTGGCTAACAGATCACCTTCTATAGACAGAAAATTAAAGCAGAGTCTGATAGACATCATTCGTAGTGAAGTCTGTTAAATTAAACTAAACGAACTGTAAAAGAATTACAAAGTAACCCCAATAGTCTCCGAAATAATACAAATAACAAATCACTGTTCTCTTTAAATAATTCCAAGCACGCACCGATTAAACGGTCCGTTAATAATCTGGAGTCCTTAAGTCCGGAAAAGAATAATAAAAACAACATAAAAACAAGAAGCAGAAGAAGGTTAAATTTGTTGGGAACAACTTCAACCATCCATCCAAAATTAATTAAACGAAAATTGATATTTCATTAAATTAAAAAGTTTTACTAATAAAAATATCTCACCCACATCTAATAACCCATCCCATCTATCTTGAGACAATTCCCAACGCTTTGATTCAAATTAATAAGTTGGCCAATAAAACAAAAAAAAAAATTTATATTTTAAGAGTGGTAATGCAATATTTAAACGAGAAACGACGGCTAATAAAATCGTAATTTGATTTTCAAATTATACACACCCTCTATCATTTCTTACCACCTATTGGGGTCACCCTCTCCTTAAACTCCCATCGAAAATAGAAGTCAGTAATGGCAGGAGAAAATGAAAGAAAAAAATCAGAACGGACAGACAAACCCTAAACTTTTCCCGTTCTTTGTTTATCAAAAAGTTTTTCAGATTGATTTTTCTGTTAACCTTATTTAGTCCCCGTACCTTTATCCGGCACAGACACAAATAAAAGTACATATTTCCACAGATACCATGGTTCGCCCAACTTCATAAGGATAAGGACCAACAAAAAAAAAATATAAAAAAACATTTTCTCTTGTTCATTTTGATGAAAAGCAATTTCTCGACCTTGTTATTATATTTCGTATTTAAGGGATTTTCTTCCCACCCATTCCCTCTGTTGTTCGGTATTTTCCTTCCTTCCATCTTTATTCGCTTTGTTTACGCTTTAACGTCATTTTTTCTGTTCAAAGGGCGATCAGATTGGTATGGGGTTAGATGGATGATGGGAAAAAAGAACCCGAGGGGGGAAGACCGACTGTCAAAATTTTTGGTTCAATTTTCATTTTGATATCGAATCTAATAGTATTTGAACCATAATATCCTTCACATCTCATTCCATTTGGCCATTTAATAGCATAGGGTAGCTGTTAAGTTCGATCATAATCGTTAGGCCTGTCGTCCATTTGATGCGTAGTGGTACGACTACATGGCGTCATGACTTTGTAGTCGGTGGTATTCGTACGACTGAAGTCAATAAAAGCTGTGGATGCATTTCTCATATTAAGGGATTAGTCGCACCTAGTTGTTCGAATATGGAAGCCCAGATCCGTCGAAATAATTGTAAAAAAAATCAACAATTTTGAGAATAGTTGTAAAAATTCTTGATAATTCTCGAATGGTCTAGAGTAAATTGGGAATTGTCGGGAAAACCCATGAATCATAAAAAAAAAATAGAGAACGACCAGAAAGAGACGGGAATGGTGATGATTGAAACTGTTTGAAGACAATCGGCGGAAGACGGACTATTTCAAAATTAAAGCCTGGGGGGATCGTCATCCAAAGGCATGTTATTACCTACAAATTGTTCAATATTCTCGCTATTTCTTATGACCAAGAGGAGATTTGAAATCCTTACAGGCGGAACTGGGTAATATTTAGAGCCTAGAATGTCTCAGTATATCAGAAACTTCGGAAAAAGGTTATTTTTCCTTTATCGATTTTATTTTCATTTATCCCAGACTTTCTCAGCAATTTTTCCATTTTGACTGGACTTTTCTTCAACTTTTCGGGACTATTGAAATGTTCAAACTTTCCTAAACATTCTCGACTTTTCCGCGATTGCAATTAGCCATTAAAGAACCTAGCAGTAACCGTGAAAGAAAAGGTCGCTGTAAATGACCAGGAAATTTAAGAAAAATGGAGAAAGTTAGGTAAAGATCGATGAAAAGTTAGAAGAGCCTGGAAAGTTATACCAACGTCCGAAGAGTAGGTCAAATTAAAGTTGTAAAAAGTTGGGAAAAGTGGAACAAAAATTGCGAAATGCCGAGAAAAGTCAATGAAAAAGTCAGCATAATCTAGAGAACAGTTAGAATCAAGAAAAAGTCAAGAAAAAGTCGGATAAAGTTATGAAAATGTCTCAAAAAATCCGGAAAAATTAGAATAGTAGAGATAAGTCGAAATGATTCCGTAAAAATAGAGAAAAATTCGATAAATGTCTGTAACGTCAAACGAAATTCGAAAAAGTCAGCGAAAAGCCGACAACAAACATTAGAAATAGTACAAAGTTGGGGGGAAAGTTGAACAATTTCTCTGAGTTTATTCAGAATTTTTTATTGATTTATCCTACTTATAATATCCGAAGTTATGTTACTCAACATTTTATTGACTTCCTCTGAACTTTACCGATCGACTTTTAAACTTTCCATCTACTTTTTCAGACTTTTATCACGTTCTCGCAATATATTCGGATTTCTTAATGTTTCTGACCTATTCCCCTACTTTTCCCAATCTCTCCGGCTTCTGAATTTTTCGCTATTCATATTATTCTGTTCTATCAAGGGCTGCAGAAAAAGCTCTACTGATCACCCAAGTAATAATATAATATTGACGATGAGGAAGTTCTGTGAACAGAACTAAGATTGAGGATATCTCACCCACTTTAGCTACTAAATGTTAACATTACCTTTGGGAAGTTAGCTCCCGCTAAGCTTCATTGAACTAAAAGTTATCAAGTAGACACCATTGGAGGCTCCATAATACAATGTGTATAGAGACGGTAAAGCTAACAATTTATCAGTCTTAGTTTCAATGGCTAAGACTATTCCTAAGAATACATTAAGATTTACTTCGTTTCTAAAGATCTAGGAATTTGTCTCATTTGGCCTATCATCAATTCGTCCTCTCGATATAAGGAAATATGATGACTAAAACCTTCTTTAGCTCGAAAGTTTCATTTATTCATTGCCCCTAATTCATTCATGCCCTAGAACTCTAGAGTATGAAACATTGTTCTTTGGTTAAGGCTGTTCAGACTTCTATGTCAGCTTAGAACCATTTTTCGAATTATTTAGATTGCATTCGGGGCCTAAATATCCGGTTGGCCATCTGAAAATACTTGCGGTAAAATGTAATATTTCCTCGCACAAATACTTCCAAAGCAATGTCACAGCAATGGACAATCATAGGACGGCCTATTGGTGCCTAACGTTCTTGTTTTCGAAGAAGAACTCATTACTGCAAGAAAAAAGTCTAAAATTGAGAGTTGATATAATTTTACTACATTATTATTACATAAAAGAAGTCTGGAAACAAAGAGAAACAGCATTTTTTCACTAAAGAATTATGTCTGACAAATCTGGAACTTTCATTAAGCTCATCTTCGTTTTGCATAACTTTCTTTGGTGGAGGCGCTGGTACTTTTAGTTTCAACATGATTCTCGGAATTACAGTTGCCTTCGAAATCGACTTCATCCTCAGAAACCGAAATATTCCGATTGAAGCAGGCCCTTCCTGCAAATTTGCTGCACACAATAGTGAATGGCAGGCCACCCACTTCGCTTGCACTCACCATTTTGAGAGCAGCATCCTTTGTACCCACCACGTAAAAGATGCAGCAGATAGTTTGGTGTAAAGGAATTATAGTATCCCTGCTTGACGGTACAACCACCAATCTTCGTCTGTAAGGCTTGCAGGATTCATGATGTAATTTGGAGGATTTGCACCAATGGTTTGACCATTTTTCTTATATCTGGTTTCGTAAAATTCCTCTGAACAATTACCTCCGGGCGATGAACTGTTCTCATGCAGTTGCAACACAATCCTGCGTCGCGTTTGGATTGCTGAATATTTCCACAACTATCTGGAGGCGATGAATATTTTGCAGCGTGTAGGAAAAGTAGGAATTTCGTAATGTTACCAACGCATTCTGCAGTAAATATTTCTAGCGGTGGTAGAATTTGCCGGATCTAACACGTACACGGCACCTTGGGGTTAGGTCAAAGCAGCAACGAGTACAAGTAGAACTGAGTCCGCGTCAACTACAACAGCTGATCGTCATGACTGTGCTCCTGCTCTCGCTGTATTCTCTGCAAAAGATACCCACCGTCGAGAACATAGCATGGGTTATCAGGTAATTTATTGGTAATTTTGAGCATCTTATCGATCTACTTTAATAATCATTAGACAGTCTTTACGGTCGTCCGCACTTCTTACAATACACGCGATGTAGTGGAACAGTTGTGGGCAGTATGCACGCTTGCACCTTTCTCTTCAAACTAACGTTAGCACATTTTTTCTAACGATTACTTTGACAGCAAATTCACCTAGCTCCTCGGCTGAGTCACAATTACCTTATTGTCAGCAATAATTTCTGAGAACAGGGAAATGAGCCAAATTGATTCAGCCAAATTAAAAATGTCTTCAATGGACTTCTATTAGGATTTACTACACAAACAACACATTTTAGAGCGAAACAGCACCTCTCTATGCTGTGATAGTCCCTACGATATTCCATTGGTGAGTTAGGGCCCCCATTTTTGTAAAAAATTGAAGATGGCGACATTTCTTATTAATTATTTCCGTCTCGAACCAAATTTAACTCTAAATTTCCTACACAAATATATACCCTCTTATATAGACTATTTTTAAGTAGTTTTGGATACGGAAGTATACTGTAAAGTACTACTTCCGGGCCTCCCGCCCCATCAGATGGACTATACCCTAAACAGAGGTAGTAAATTACTTTACTATCACCCGGTGGCCCCACCCTAAACAGCTAAAACTTTATGCTTTCAAGATTTACTGTGTGCCACAATTTTCCAAAACACTGAACAAGAGTAGACGAAATAAAAATAACATCCAACGTCCCCCCACCCACCCATTCTTTATTCAAACAACTTCCTTGTGGCACACAGGAGTTTCCATCGAAAACGTGACACAATAAAACATCGCTGAAACAATTGTACGGCAGTCGATGATGGGGAAAGGTGGGTGGAGTGGGAACGGGTTGATTATATAGAGAGATTGTTTTTTTTTCACTCCATAAGAGGCTTTAAATACAACCAAGGGGATGGATGGGAAATTATCAGCAACAACGAAAAAAAAATTGGTAAAAATGTTTTGTTGCGGTAATGTTTTGATTTACGAAAATGTTTCACATCAAACTCCCTTCGGTAAATAAATAGGCTGTTTTGTGAGAGTATGGGGGAAGTAAAAGTCTTCCCGCGATGATTAAACAAAATCTTTACCTGTGGTAAAGAGATAGATGGGAGAGTGGTAGCGAGATAACGATACGGTAATAATAAAAGGTGATTGATATTAAAATAAGATCTTTAATTAAAGTTTTGTCAAGTGACAAAAAGTAATTTTCGACAAATGAAGATTGATTTTTTTGGGTACAGAGTAGAGAGAGAGAGAGAGAGACAGATAAAGAGACGCAGCGCCAAATTGAATTTCCTTTGAAATTTCCACGGCTGTAGTCAAAGTCGATAACAAGTCGGTAATTTCTTATTTCATTTATTTGACTTTCAATGTCCTCTCAACCCATGTCACCTGGATAACTAAATAATTTGATTGATAAAACGGCGGTTTTCCATTCCCATTATTTGATGTCGAAATCTCGAAACAATCGATGGGATTTTGAAAGGTGATTTACATGGGGTGTTTTACAAAATGTCACACCTCATCCAAATTAAATTAATCGGTTCCTTTACAAATGTTGCCATCCCTCCCCCATTACCTATTTTCTCTATTTTCATCCGTCTGTAATTTCCAACCAATTAAGAATCTAATTTTGGTCGTTGTTCCACCAATTTCTTAATTATTAATTAGGCCCGGGCCTAAAGTGCTACGTGGAACATGTGACCCTGGAAGTGAATCCAGTCCATTTAAATACAGGATTTTCTAGCTGAGTTGGGTATTGTGCACAGACTTAAATCATAGCAAAGACATGGTTTTTAATTTAATTTTAATTTTATTTAATCTTCATTAGCAAACTTAACAGTTTAACTGTTAAGTAGGAGTAGGAGTGCAAGTTTCAAAATTAGTTCGATGTGGGCGTATAGCTAACAACATTTTCCTGGTCCGAAGAACCAAATCAAAATCGATATTGCTTATCAGCAATGAATATCCCAGTTTGCCCACAATGATATCGCAGACGCATAATGCGATAAACAGGCTACCTCGCGACTAGTGATTTAAGATCTGATTTAGTGGCCCATAGATGGCCAATGTAGTTACCGTCAAACCGCGTCATTGGTTGCATTGAATGCTTGTTGAAGCCCACGGTAAGCATGCTCTTGGCAACTCCCAGTTCTTTGAGTGGTTTAAAAAATTTGAAAAGTCGCGATTCTGACGTGAGAAACGAAGGATACGGAAGACCATCAAAAAAGTGTGAAGACAGCGAATTGCAAGCATCGTTGGATGAGGATTATGCTCAAACGCAACAACAACTCGCAGATCAATTAAATGTGACCCGATAAACTGTCTCCGTACGTTTGAAAGCTATAAGATCCAGAAGAGGGGAAAATAAGTTCCATCGAAAAATGGATATAGTTCGAGAATCCTAAACGTAAAAAATCATTGGTAACTCCAGGCGAACCATCGACATCGACTGCAACACCAAATCGCTATAGGACGGAAGACAATGCTCTATGATTGGTGGGATCAGAAGGATGTGAACTATTATGAGCTGCTAAAACCTGGCGAAACCGTTAATACTGAACGCTACCGACAACAAATGATCAATTTGAATGAAACTTTACAGCAAACCGGATCAAAGGAAACGATTGAGACTTTTAGTTGGGAAATACTTTCGTAGGCGGCTTACTCACCAGACTTGGTGCGTCCGATTACTATACTTATTTGCATCGATGGGACTTGTTGGCCGGCGCTTCACTTCTTAAGAAAGTGTACAAAAATGGCTCGAAAACTGGTTTGCCTCAAAAGATCAACCGTTTTTTTGGCGTAGCATCCACAAAATGCCTGAGATATAGCTAGCGATGGGCCATTCTTCGAATAAAATATTTTTTATCATTTTCATACAATTAACGTGTATTTTCTGTACCAAAAATTCCGGTTTCAAATTTACCCCTGCATAGGAGGTGTCATTTTAACACTTTTCTCTGATCGGAAACGGCAACCTAGAAAAAGTGGCCCACCAATACCAGAAACACGTCTGCAAAATCTTTTTTGAATCGACCAATATCTTCTGTTCGTTATTCGAGGGCAAATTTTTGAAATTTTAGGTAAAAACACTAAAAGTTAGGCTTTTTCTAAAATGGCCACGGCCGCATTACTAATGCGTTCTAAGGGTTGCCTGGCGAAGAAAAGTCATCATAAAGGAGCATGAACTCAAAATCGAGACCCAAAAGTGGTTTAAGTTCAAACTTCAGGGGCGAGGAGGGAGCGGGGAGGGGGCGGGGCGTTAAAATTCGGGTCCTTGGGGAAAACTGAAAGAGTGTTTGTGCAGCACTTTGCTCACTTGTTAGCACGAGTTTCGGGGGATGCCTTTGGCTGAAGCTTCGGTGAATAACAGACGTGGCTACATGGGTGGTGCTTAAGGACTATGGTCCTGTAAATACATGGTTTTCTATTTTATTTTTCGAATTTCTCCGACCATTCTATAGTTTTCCGATATCAACTTGATTTCCTTCGTTGAATCCCTGGTTTTACCCACCATTCGCGGCCTTTTCAGATCCTGAGTAAACCATCGTTGACATATTCCAATCACTCTTAAACCTTTTCCCTTCCATTTTCCACGAATTTTTCACGACTCTCCTAATTCTTACCACTAAATTTTTCATCATTATTAGCATTTAAATGTGTCTGGTTATTCCCATCCATTTCTATTTTCATTTCCCGCCCACCACTATTTCTCGACATTTATTTTCAACCATTCTGGCCAGTGCCAAATTAGCCATGTAGCAGAAGTAGCAAATACTACGGGCCCCGTGTCTCTGGGGCCCCGCGCCCAGGTAGAAAAAGTCAGAATTTAAATATCCTGCGTACCCTTTGGGTGATGGTTGGATATTGATATCAAAGACTGTCGTGGTCAAAGTTACGACAAAGCCAGCAATATGAGCGAAAAGTACTGAAGACCAATAAGCATCAATTAAGGAGATAAATCCTGATCAGAATCCTGCGTTGCACATTCATTGAATTTAGTTGCCAAGTGTGCTGCAGAATATTGTATAGAAGCATCCATTTTCTCCGATTTTGTTGAAAGCCTCTATACATTTTCCCCTCCAACCTATAAATGGGCCCTTCTTACGAAAGCATTGCAAGATTCAGGTTCAAAACTCCCGATTTTGAAAGACAACAGGTGGTCTACCCGATCTGATGCGACGTAGGCACTTTTATGCGGATTTACCACTATCAAATTAGTTTTCGATGGCATCTCTAATAACATGGATCAAAAGGTAGAATGTCGTAATCAGGCGTACGGACTAGTTTCGAAGATGAATAAGTTGGCAACAGGAATAATGACTATTTCGTGGAACGGAATGCTAGAACGCTTGCAAGCGACTATCGCTTTGTTACAGCCGCCTGATCAAGACCTTAACACGCGATATTCCCTTTATGAATCATTACACGGATACGTTCAAACAATGTGCTCTACATTTTCAGATATTGAGGCAAAAGCCAAAATCCTAACTGGCTGTGAAGAATATCAATATCAAACTTCAAGACGACGCAAGCGAAATACTAAATATGACTATTTTAGGCGCTTTACTACGCTCGATGAAGTTGTAGAAGATCAAACGCCTAAAAAAATTTGAAAGTCAGGTGTTTATTGTCATAATTGATAATACACTGTCTGCCTTAGCTAAACGCATAGAAGCGTACCATCAAGTGACTGATGCGGATTACTTCGGCAGTTAAATTCTCTTACATCAGAAGAGATCTTGAAACGAACTCCAAATATCGTCAGAGCTTACCAATTAGATTTGGAAGAAAGCCTAGCCGACGAACTTGTACAGCTCGCAGAACTACTTAATACAGATCATGAACCGATTTTCGTCAAATTTTGCAGGCTATAAAATAAGAAGGAGGATTGTAAAGGTGGATGGAAAAATCCTCCAGACAACCTTCTTATTTTATAGCTAAGATAGAGCCTGGAAAATTTGAAGAAAATCGGTAGTTTTAGAGAAAAAGTTACCTCGATTTTGTATGTAAAATGGAGAATTAAACTACCTCCTTCAGGAACACGATGGGAAGTGTGCTTTATTTTATATCCCAAATCAAACAAAGGGCCTCTTGATAACATTTGTTACAGGCCTCGCGCTAGCTTAATCCGGGACTGATTCTGGCTGTCTCTCTTTCAACCAACCACTTCATCTAATCACTCTCCCACCCCGTCGGAAACATAATGTGAAGTTTTAACTTTCCCATAAGTGAGGGAATTCAATTTTACCCGTGAGGTTGAGGATAAACCATTCTTTCATGCCAAATATGCGTATGCTTGACATAGATCGGACTAACTTTTATCCACGTTTTCTCTACTATTCTCGACTTTTTCCGAACAATTTTTAAATTCATAATACTTGCGGCCGTCTCCGTGTTTTCCCCTACCATTTCTGACACTATAGCCATATTTTTTTTTATTGTCAACTTCGGAATCGTTCCAACTTTTACTGATTTTTACTGAGCCTTACTGACATTTTCTCTATCGTTCACGACTTCCTCCCAACCTTTTCCCACCGTTCCTAGTCTTTTTTCGGATGTTGTTTGCAACCAGTCCCACAACCACAAAATTGTATTCCAATACTTCTCTTGGCTGCAGTAACCGCTTGGTACCGCCTTTAATAATAGTTCGATCATCATTAAAAAGCTATTCAATTTTTATAGAACATTCCTGGAAGAGCAAAACCAAAACATTTAATAAATGAAATTTTTATTTATTTTTTTTCATTTTATTTGAATAAATTTTCCCATTTATATTTCCGATTTTTATTACGGTCATTTCAGAAAGTTGCCACAATTTTTCTTTTATTTTTTTTTTGTCCGTTCGTGCTTCTTCCGTATAGAACAATTTAAATATTTACACGAAACATTTTTATATCCTCGAATTGGGTTTTCATATATAAAATACCCTTTCCCTATGTACCAGCTCAGGTTTCGAAAATAAAATCGACAAAATATTGACTAACCGAACAAAAGTAGGGATGAGTGGTAGGATAAAAATCCTAAAGGTCCTTATGGTTTTTCTCTCTTTACATTTTTCTATTATAGTTTTCCTCCTTTTGGGGTCGGGTGGATACCCACCCAGTTTCTATTCTCCGAATATTTACTGAACGAATATACTGGAGAATCCTATATGTTTTTTTTGTTGTTGTTGTGTGCCGTTCATTTCGACAACGATAAACTGCTTCATCCTTCGGGCCGTATTGTGATGATTTTTTTGACGATCGGATGGGTAGTTTTTTCCGTTCTCGTTAGTGGGTTTGAATTCACATGGAAACAATATTCCTGAGAAGGGTGATTTCCATACTATTATCTGGTATAATATAACCCCATCCATTTAACCTCCTTTTTTTCGGATTTTCTACCCAAACGATTCTCCTGAAACAAAATAAAGTCCTTTTTATAATGTTTTTTCGTTGTTGGTTTGAATCACCGAATCATCAAGAAAAAAATAGAAAAGAAATCATAAAACCATCATCGTAGATGGAAAAATATGAGAAAGAAATTGGCAAACTTAACAATGAAATCGTCAAGATTGGGTCCCCCCCCATCTACGATTTTACTTCTAAATATTCAATAAAACGATTATATTGGGTGAGGGAAAAAGTATTGAGCCTTTTTCTCGATAGATGGCTTTACGATCACATAACTTCGTAACCAT